>CM017559.1:46793082-47067104 GCA_007844125.1 Sinonovacula constricta | reverse complement strand
GACGATGTAGTTATATATATATCCTTTTCACAAACAACTGGGATCATTATCCTCGCTCTTTTCACACCACACTTCGCTCTCGCCCTGATTAACCACGTTTCGCCCAGAAGTGAATCGCACTTCGCCCTTGATCAATAACATATCGCTTTCTGGTAGAGGTTTGTGAGTTATGTCCCTTAAATTTTAAATGTATCAAGTCAAAAATGTATGCTTGTTAATTTATATATAATAATTTCTGCGGTGTTCACATTGTATTTAGGTTACTTTCGTCTTCATATACTGGAAATTATATTATGAGCATTGTTGATCCTTCTTAGCAAAATCTACTTTTTCTAATTTTAAACTTTCATCCAGGGACAAAATCTAAACCTGAATAAAATATACGAAAGGTAACTATTTCTTGGTTTAGATGCAATGTTACTTCATATAACATTTGAGAAAAAAGGCAAGTGAAAATCTAGATAATCAAATAAAATCTATACAAATACTTGAATGATACACATTTATATTAAATTACTAAAATTTGCGTGATTTTCCTTTTATTATTAAAAAAGAAAATCATTAAAGCGTATGTAAAGTTAATTTATTTTATATTTTTTGAAGCGCCGCTGTAACAAGGTTGTTTCTATTATTATTTATTGGCATAAGTATTTTGTTAACCATAGATAAATAAGGTATTCACACTTATGACAATTTGGAGTATGTAGTTATTTCATAACTACACAACAATGCAACAAAAGTGTGACCTTTAAATGATGTTTGTCTCCCGTAATTATTGTGGTGGCAGCACACGGGCTATTCTTGGTTGATAGTTAGTCCTGTATATTGATCAATTGATAAGTTCGTTAACAAAGTTATCTAACTAGTTAGTCCTGTATATTGATCAATTGATAAGTTCGTTAACAATGTTATCTACTAGTTAGTCCTGTATATTGATCAATTGATAAGTTCGTTAACAATGTTATCTACTAGTTAGTCCTGTATATTGATCAATTGATAAGTTCGTTAACAAAGTTATCTAACTAGTTAGTCCTGTATATTGATCAATTGATAAGTTCCTTAACAATGTTATCTACTAGTTAGTCCTGTATATTGATCAATTGATAAGTTCGTTAACAATGTTAATTTACTGAACATTTACGCAGCATGCTCTACTACATTTGAATATTAAATGTGTTATTCATTTAAAACTATGTAAGTGTGCACCACCGTGTGAATGTTTTTAACTGGTCGCCAAACAGATCTTACTTTAATTAAATTAACTATACTATCGTTCTCTAGACGCGATATAAAGTTGTGTTTTCTCTTATTTTTTTAACAGAACAGAACAAAGTTTATTAGCATAGAACTTACATGTTCATAGCCACAAACAATAAACATAATATAAGTGCATGAAGAGTGTGGTTCATAAAACATTATTAACAAGAGAAGTAAGCTGTTGAGATTACATAAAGTGCTATTTTGTTTATAAGACAAGTTTAATCTACTAAACTTTTGGGTATTTATACAATCGAATTTCTCAGTTTATATGCGTTATTGATAAATTTTGCTAAATTGATTATGCAGTTTGTATTACATGATGACATTATGGTTTTGAATTTCGTCAGGGTAGGCCAGTTACAGTAATATCTAGGTAAAAACATTCTTCGTAGGTTATTGTATTTTGGACAAACTAACAAAAAGTGGTACTCTGTTTCTACTACATTCATGTTACAATTTTGACATATTCGATCATGCCTTGGTATGTTATGATGTCTCCCGGTTTCTATAGCTAAATCATGATGAAAGACGAAATTTGGAAAGACTGATTCGATACTTGTTAACATTTATGCTATTTAAATAGTGTTCCATGTTCTTGTTTGTATATCCTGTATGATTCAAGCCTATTTGAGTTGGTTATGTTATCGTGCCATGTTTGAGTAAATTGATCAATAAGTCTTTGTTTTATTATACTTTAAACGTAATATTAAAATTCCGTTGAAAGAAACAAAATGTCTCATTCATGATTTGTGCATTTTCAAATGTCTTTCAAGTAATTCTGTAATTACAGTTTTAAAAAAATAAACAAAATTGAACAATTTATGTGTTTTCCGCATTCATGAATAACGTTAAAAAGGGGTCGAAGTGTGAACACCTTTTGCCAAATAGGGGCGAACTGTGAATCGCGTCTACTTTCATTAGGGCGAACTGTGACCAATCAAGGGAAGGCGAAGTGTGAAAAGAGCGAAGTGTTACTAAATAATGTTTAAGGAGGTGAAATCCTTTTTCCAGTAGGAAGAATGCACTTCGTTTTCTCGAGTTGGTCTCTTTTTTTAATTCATATTTGTTTGTATTAGCTAGCTTGTGAGCGCCGATAATTCGGTGGATAATTGGCTTACATTTCCGTCCAGACACATTCAATCTACGATTGCTAAGTACTTTTTCCAATCTGTTAGCTTGAAATGGTCCATTTTTTTTGTTTTCACATGCGCTATGTTTATCATTTTCCGCCATTTTAATTAGTCCCCCTGAGGGTAAGCGGCGGGTAGCCTCTCTTTGAAATCAAGGGAAGTAACTGAGTTATCGGAAAGGACAAAAGGGCACGACCGGAGAGAAGAAGAGACAGGAAATCCATCAGTGACTGTCCAAATATGGCTTTAAGTCAGTGTTCTCATATAGTCTCGATGACCTGTCCAGTCATCGTGTAATTTAAAACCAATGTAAGTTCTTGACTGTAAAAGAGTCAATTGCAAGCAATGCTGTACAATGAAGGATTCCCGGGTTGTAACAGTCAGCAATAAATTTTGATAAGTTTTGTAAAGTTGTCAGAAAAGTTATTAAGACCATTGATATTCTTAACCTTGAATAAATCATTTCCCATTTCTATAAAAATAACCATTTAAATATCATATATTATAGTGACAAATACTCTTTATGTTACGAACAGAAGCAGAATGAATCAAACACACAACCTTTCAAAAGGGCACACTGTATAGAAGGGAATGTAACATCTGAACGTATCTAGTGTCTCGGTTTAGTAGGGATTACCGTTGGTATAGAAACTGACGCATGTATGAAAAGATGGGTAAAAACAGTGGTTAAAATTAAAACTGTTCGCCTTTTTTGGATTGTAAAAGAATTGTTCATAATTATAGTATATTTACCAGGTAATTTTTAAGAATAAGAAAAAGCATGTGACCTAGTCCTGATCTTTATACTAACGACCCTTATACAAACCCTATACAAGTCTACCCCAATTAAGAACAGTCGAAATCGGATAGACGGTGGCAATTGCGAGTCGTCAACGAAGTAAGAAACTGCGACAAGACTAAAGCGCAATCGTGATTATTAGTTTTATTTTTATATAAAAAGGGTCGTTTTATAAAAGATATACACACATCAACAACTGACTTATTTCTTAAGTGTAGACCAAATCAAATAAATTTCTTCTCTCATAATAAATATTTATAACGCCATTTTATTAAAACAAAACGTGTAATATCAACTAACCGAGTGAGCCATAGGGTGCGAAACTGTAAAATCGTTTGCTCTGCATTGGTCCGGCGCCAACATCGGCGACAAAACATTAAATTTCTCAGATAATGTGGAAACCATATGTAATCCAGGCATAAAATTCAGCAAAAATAATTTATGTATATTGTGTTAATGTAGTTTGATATATATGCCTAATATCTTTATAAATATCATTTTAAAATGTCTCTTACAACAAACAAAATATAAAGGATATATAACTCTTAAGTTTTTAGATGCCAATTCTTGTTACGTTCGGCTCATTTTAATTTTTATTGGTAAAGTGATTTATCAACAGTGAAAAAAAATTGATTAAAAGATAAAATAACTAATGCTGCGGAAATATGCTAAATAAGATCTGACTGTCCTACGTAGCTTCAAAGCGTTACTTCTCTGTCGTGCAATATAACAGAACGAATTGTTTTATTGTGTTATTGCATTTTATAAAAGTGTTTATTTAAAGTAAGCTCGTATTTCTTTGTAAACACAGACATATCTTCTGACGTTATATAATTAATTTTGTGAGTTATTTGGGGAAACCAAAGTTGAGTATATCTATCTTTCGGAAATGATGTGATAAGCATAACACAATGCGCCACGCTTACAGCAAATCTCGAAGAACATAAGGATTGACGGAAATAATAAATTTCATAATATTAATGTGTAGGCATTTGTTAATTGGACATGTTCCCTCAGTGAATATCTTAAGCACAACAAACGCAACTAATAACTGTGCAGTTTCTTAACTCATTAAGCGTTTGTTAATAAGAATATAAAGTTAAAATGATATAGTCAAATATGTCTTCCTTCCCACGCCTTTTCTGTTGTGAACTGGTCTCATTTTTTTTTCAAATGGCGTTGTTAACCATCTGGGACTTCTAGAGCATTTGTAATGGATAAAGTGCCGATTATTTCGATGCATAATGCCATTGTCTCTGACTGAACACGTAGTAACACAGACAATAGTTTATGTTTACTGCTAGAATAAGTATAAAGAACGTAAGAGTTAGTAGGTGGAAAATATATTCATACATAGAGTAGGTGTTATTTGCATCTTTCAAATGTTTGTGTAACTGTTCTACTGTTGCTTATTTGTGAAAAAGCAACATTAGTCGTTTTAATTGTTTGTTTGGGAAGAAATTTTAATGGCTAACACAGTAATCCCTTTGACGGACATGTATATTCTTAATTTGCAAACCTCTGTACATTCATTGTACATAAATAAAAGAACATATCCACATTCTCAGGATACATTTTAGATTATTTTTTCTTATTCACCTGTCGTACGCGCTAAGGGAAGCACACGTGATGTTTTAAGTTTCTTGTTATTTAACATGCATATATATATATATATATATTCTTAAGCACCGGAAAATCTTACGGTATATATGTTTTATTTCTTGAAGCAAAAGCATCTCCTTCGAACATTTAATTGGCACATTCAGTAAACATCCTGCGGCATGCCAGACTATTTGACAAAGCCACTGCGATCGACTGCACCATAACGAAGCTGGGATACACTGCACAGCTCTTAGGTATTACAAAATACCAACGTCAGTGTGATCGAAATAACAGCTTGAATATGAAACGGATTTATTTACGTCTGTTTCAGTTAGTGCGAGTCTGCATTACTATGAAATGAAATGAATATGTTAGTTCGTCTATTTCTAGATTCAACAAACGTTACCAGACACTTAAACGAAAAGGACTGATTGGGATAAAGAAAAAAGAAGTCCTGATTTCTGCAATCACTTTTAAACCTACTCATATAAAAGATTGTTATTGTATTACTAACGATTATGTTTATCCAACTTAGGAAATGTAGTGTAGTGTTTGACATTGAACCAGTCCTTAACTCCACAAAGTATAATGGAAAAACGTGCATTGTTTTAATATTTATTTTCCTATAAACTATCCTTAAAATTTTCGCATATACGATACGCAATATTCTGACCATTTTAGTCCAATGTCAAACTTTTAAACCAGCAACTTGTCTTTCGAAACATGTTGCAGACATAAAACTTTTTAGTACATAGAAACAGCGAGAACCGATGAATTAAAAATAAAAACTGCAGGACATTTTTTCTGTGTTCAATAAGTTATAAGAGTCTCACACAAATGCACAAACTACGACTTCGGTAAACGTGAACATAAAAAGTTTGTCCCTTCCAACCCTTCATATATTACAATAGGTAACGAAGTGTACTTGATGTTGTGTCAAGAAATCATTCGGTAGACGAATAATGCAAATGAACAGCAAATGTGAATTCATCGGATTGATTCATCAAATACTTTGCCAGTTACAATAAGTATAGCAAAAGCATTTTACAGATTTTGCGGCATAAAATGTAAATCAGTAGAGTTAAAGTTTTTGCTTTGAGTACATGTATAATTCGACAAGACATAATTATTGTTTAAGTTCATCTTAAAAGCAATAAATAAATGGAGTTTACATGTTAAACTTGTCGGAACTGTTTTGTTATGTGTATATCGCATTATAGTACGTGGTGCTTTGTTGTGCTGCTTTGGCAACAAGATTTGTGCATTATCTGAAAGCAACCCTGCGCTGCGCTATAGCGCGGCAACCCAAACCTTATTTCTCGAGTCTTTAACTGTTTTACAATGGTCATGATAATGGTCACGCTAAATAAGGCGTATTATAATAAGTAAATCAGCAGACGTAGGCGGTATTTAATTTTAGATGAACAAGGAACAACGAACGAGTGATACTTTACTGGTATCAGCGAGTTATGCGGATAGCAAGGTTGGATTGGTGACGATTTTTGTGCGGTATTTATCGAGGTCCAATTAAAGCATGTTTCACACTTTATGTTGTGGTCGCTGGGTGCAGATAACAGGCGGTCTTTTTTGGTTCAGTTTTGGCACGCATTTGCTTAAGAGACTTTAAAATTGGCATATACAGCAGGCGGTGGCGGTAAGAGCGGATGCATTGTCAAGTCGGATGATATTCTTAATATTAGGATTCTAAAGTGAAGGATTCAAAATCTTTAAAAAAATGCTTTTATACTTATATCATGTGTACCTAGTTCTATAGTTGTGTTAATGCAAGCGTCTATAACTCTTTGACTAAAATAACAGAACGGGATGGATAAAAATGACACTGTGTGATTATCTGTACATTGATTCACGACCTTTATTTTCAGCATCTTATTAACTATTTACAAGATTTACATGATATTTACCCTCACTGCATTAAGTAAGGTTTTGTTGGAGCAAAGTGATATTGTAAACC
This sequence comes from Sinonovacula constricta, assembly GCA_007844125.1. Classification (NCBI taxonomy): domain Eukaryota; kingdom Metazoa; phylum Mollusca; class Bivalvia; order Cardiida; family Solecurtidae; genus Sinonovacula; species Sinonovacula constricta. The sequence goes on along the minus strand of CM017559.1, from coordinate 47,060,341 downwards.
TAATCATCATTTTTTATTTTTAATTTAAAGCTTACTAGTTCTTTATTGCCTACGATAATTCCTTGGATAGTTTGTAGCTTAGTAAAGCAAATATTATACATATTTCACACTAACCTTTAAAAAAAAAAAGCATAAACACTAGAAAATGATATACAAAAGATGCAAATGTATAAAACTGTTAACTGTAAATTGTATAAAATGGTAATAAGGTATGTTTATAAGTGTTTTATATCACAACGACATGGACGATAATAACATGTTTTCGCCCAGGAGACTTACATCCATTATGATATTTATTTCACACCAACACACATAAAGACATGCTTACGGTTATGCATTGCTGTTCGAGGTTCGCTATTGAGGTTTCATCTGTTCAAGAACATATTCTAAATTGTTTTCTTATTAGAGAAAAAAATGAGGGGATCAGTCAAAAAGTGTTGTAACTTGAGGAAAGCGGCTACCGTTTTCATGGTACGTTTAAAGATATTCCTCCACCCTACAGGCAGGGGTACTTTCTAAAGAAAGAATCATTGTTCAGGTTAATCGACAACGGAGACGAGGTTTGAGCATCCATTTTATTTTTTTCCCAGCAATGTCGAGAGGATGGACGTATGCTTTGTTTTGTTTTCTGCTTTGCTTGAGCCAATCTCCTCACAGCGATTACGTCACGCGTTGCTACTTAAATCTCTGCCCCCAGCGAGGATCACGTGACGATAGAGTATCACGTGAAGTAAACATGGCGGCCTCCATAAACTTTAAAATTTGACTTTCATAATTTCATATTTTTTTATATTTTAAGTTACTTTTTATTTTTAATATGATAAATTAAAATTTTTAAAGGAAAGATACTGTATTTTGAAGAGATTAGTCCAGAAAAAAATAAAAATAAAAAAAAACTATCCGCCTGTATTTGGGCGAAAAAACTTGCTGGTGGCAGTGATATAATGTACTGTCAAGGGAAGTAATCACTGCGGGGAGTTTGTGCTTGAGCAAGTGCCAAACCTTGAAATTATATTTCCAGTTTCTTTCCTTTATTTTTTGCAATAACTAAGTTCTAGGGTAATTGGTCGTAGAGAGAGCGTTAATAATTGTTCATATCTTTTATATCTACCTTCCAAAAAAAGGTTACATTGAAGTTTATTTGCGAATTCTGTCTCAACATTTCAGAGTTCAGTATCAATTACTTCGTTAAACACAGACAAATGTACAGTCGTGTAATCATTTAATAAGCCTTTTTTTCAAAATACCTGCGAAGAGAGATATCTGGCAATTGCGTTGTACGATAAACAACGATGTTTACCTAAACTTAGAAACAAGTTCTTGAATAGCTCTGAAATCGGAAAAGTCGTTTAGTTTTAAAGCAATGTACATTTGTATATGGAATGCATCATATGCAATGTGGGCAGGTTTGCCAGACATAAAAAATATACTCGACAAAGTTTTGGAAAAAAATTAAATGAAATAAAAATACGACAGTTTTGTTTGTATTAGTTCACCTGTTTTATTTCCAAATCGACAGTTTGCCAGTCTCGTTTGAACAGATTTTAAACCAGATTTAAATACTCTTTAAAACTAGTTGATACAGGCATAAAAAACTTGTGTAATTAATAAAACCATTCACTCGTCTTATAACCCTTAGCGAATTACGTTCTATATACTCCAATTTATAGCTAAAATGTATAAAATGTATATCTTCTGTCCCACGTTATTTTAATGCACTAGTCTAAACAATTTCAATGACATGGTAAATCAGCTATAAAATCAAGGATATATTTTCTTTAATACCGCTGCCGATAAACACAATGCATTTATGATAGTTTCAAGACTGTAAAACTTGGTAACACCAAAGACACTTTACGATAACTGTTAGAATATGTATATAGGAAGAAAAGATTATGAGTAAAAAAACATCATTTATTCATACAATCCTTAGGCAAATATAACTTGCATCTTTAAACTATGTGTGTCACCGTCTTTTTAAGAAGCAATTATAGTCATTTATTTTAATTGTTGTTTGGAAACAAAGTATTATGAACAATACATCTGTTCTATGACAACAGCGTTTTATGGAAATATGTCCTGTCTTTTCTATTTAACTGTCTTATTCGTTGAGGAAAGAAAAATGTGGTGTTTTAAGTTTCTTATACTTTCAATAGCAATTATATTATACTAAAAGAAGAATTCGACGGTACATATGTTTTACTTATAGAAGTAAAGGCATCTTATACGAACATTTGATTTGGCACATTCAGTAAAACAACCTGCGGCATGGCCGACTATTCGACAAAGCAATTGCGATCGACTGCACCATTAGGAGGCAGGGGAACGTATCGTCTGCACATCTCTTAGGTATTACAAAAAGAACAACACTTTGATTGAAATACCATCCTGAATATGAAAACGGATTTATAAACTTGTGCTCATTCCTTACGAGTCTGCATCCATCAAACCAAAAAAAAAATGTTTGTGTTATTCAGTCTCTTTCTGGATTTAACAACCTTATCCAGGAACTTTAAAACAGAAAATAAAAATCTGTTACGTTCATCGTTTCAAAAATGGGAATTGTTTTATTTCCCATTGTGTTTTGTCAGTTTACAAATGCAGTGTATTGCTTCCAGCCGAATCATAAACTTTAAACCTTCTTGCCGATTAACGTCTGAGATGTGTAGGGATTTTGTTCTTGTTGTTTTACTATTTTAGATCTTCGTATATAGGATTCGCAGTTCCGGCCTCATTGCAACAATAGCAAAATATAAAACCAGCGACTTGTCATACATACGTTTATATTATTATACACAGTACACAGTTTTGTGTGAGGTTAAAAAGTAGGTTCTCAAATTCTCAAACAAAATAACTCTAATTTTAATGAAGTGGACATAAGCAAAAGATGAAGTGCTGAGAACCACGTTTCAAACTGTGCAGCATTTTAACATGTTCCAGATGGTGATTGTATAATGAATTCGAAGTTCAAGTGTTTATACTCATGTTAACATCCAGTTACGAAGGCTGGATATACTAGCGTTCATGTTCTGATTAATAGCAATGTCACAGTATAAATAGACAAAAATGAATCCTATTTTATCAATTAAACAGTAACCTACTGAACTGATAAACAATAGCACGTATTAATTGTGCTTGTTGTGTTTAAGATATCACGAAGGCTTTGAAAGGGTTATATTGTATGTGGTCGTTGGTTAGGAGCGGCCGCATGATCAGCTTTGACAGTATCCCTAATACTATGATAAAGCAAGAGTGAATAAGTCTATATAAAAATATATTAAAAAACACTTTCTTTTATCTTTACACATTGTTATATAGTACGTTTTATGGTGGCGTTCCTCCTACATTAGTACAACCCTTTTTAATACAGCCGTCTATAATGAGAATCAATTTCGTTATTGTCTTTAATGCTATGAAAATATTGAACTAACAAATAAAATGGGCGTTCTTATTAATTCGAACTGAGACTCAGTTTTATATGTAACAATGATTCGTGACGTACTTTGTCATCACCTTGCCCCTTATTTCCAGTTATTACAATAGTGTTTAGTAAGGATGTTGTTGCTGTGAAGTAACATTGAAAACGTAACAATTTTAGAACTTTTAATGTGTTGGTGTCCTGGCACAATAAGGCAGAAGCTAATGAGTTTGTATTAACTACGATGGATCCTGACATAGTTTAGTTTATAATATAATAGAATAAAATCCTATTTTTAACACTTTGTTTGAGTAAGAGGCATATACACTGACGAATTATAAGCTAAAGTTGCCACAAAACAAAAATATTCGGTAATTCGGTATAGGTTATAAGTGTTTCTATATCACAACGATATAGAAGATTTTAGCATGTTTTGCTAAGAAGACTTACATTATTATACATAATTGATCACCGTCCAACATGAAAGTCATACTAACGTTTATGCATAACAGTCCCTATTTCGCTATCAAGTTTCCTTCTGCCATTTAGAACATATTCTGAATGCTTTTATAATTGCAGCAGTCAAGTGGGATATAACTTTTTGAACAAAAGCTTGCAACTGGGGAACAGCCGCGACCGATGTTAGATATTTGATGATACTACTTGACTTCTAGGCAAATACACTTCGTACACGGCATGGCTGTGTATGAATCATTGCTTAGATTGATCGAGACCAGACCATTCACACCTTTTTATTTCCTAGGATGTCAGGGTAATGGACGTATATTTTGCTTGCTTCATTGCAGCTAGTGCCAAACCTTTAAACATTTCCTGTTTACTTGTTTATTTTTTGCAATGTCTAAGTTCTATGATATTTGGTCATTGAGAGTAGCAATTATAATGGCATGCCATGTCTTTGAATACCATTCCGGATGCGGTTTTGTCATAGTTTATTTACGAAGTGTGTCAGTTCAAACCATTAAATATATATTCCTTCGTTAAATACAAACAGCCATACAGTCAATGGAATCTTAACTGATTATTTTAAATAAAGAGGAGAAGAGTATCTGGTAATTTTCATAATACGATAAACAACGATATTTTGCTTAAACGACGTTATAATGTTTCGAATAGCTCTGAAATCGGACATTTCAACTTTTAACTTTTACATAATGCAAAAAGAAAAGTTAATGTTTTGAAAGAATATATATTTTGCACTCGTAAAGTGCTTTTTTCTACGTTAAAGGAAAATATCTTCAATCTAATAAAAGAAATATATATGACAATGTCCTATGAACATTGCAACATATACCAAAATTTGAAAAGACACAGGACAGGTATTTCACATGCAACCAAATGTAAAAGTAAGAACAAATCTGTGATTAGTCATTTAACAAAAAGAGCAAATCCCGACAGTTATCGCTTTGAAGCGGTCAGTCGGCATTATGAACCTAGTGGGGTGCTTAAACCGGTTTTACAGAGCTCTAACCTCGCACCTCCTGAGGGGTTTCTCAAATACAAGCATTAAGAATTGTTTTTGTTGTTTTGTTGTTAATGATGTTGACCTGTTGTGATTGTTCTGTTGTTGTTGTTTGTTGTTGTTTTTGTTTTTTGCTGTTATTTTGTTGTTGTTGTTGTTGTTGTTCTTGTTTTGTTGTTGTTGTTGACGTTGTTTTTGTTTGGGGAGTGGGGGAGGGAGTGGTGCGAAATGAATGTTAGAAGATTGAATAATGCACACACAAAAAAACTAAATTGATAGATAAGAATATATGACAAAGTCCTATGAGTATTGCAACATATACCAAACTCCGAAAAGGCACAAAACAAAGGTATTTCACATGCAAGCCAAGCGAAAAGTAAGAACAAATTTGTGATGAGTCATTTAAGGAAAAGAGCAAACCCGACAGTTACCGCCTTGGAACGGTCAGTCGGCAATATGGACCGACTGGGGTGCTTAAACCGGTTTTACTAGAGACATTCTTTAATCTAGGTGACATTGTATCTCTAGTAGTTTAAGCATTTATATTTAGAATGGAAATCTCGCTTAAATTGTTAATGCTTTTTAATAAATAAAAATTAAAATGAATACCCACATTTTTTTTTGGGGGGGGGGGGGGGGTTACTGGTTCAAGTTTAAAACCATAAATTATTCTAAAAAGAAAAATGCTATGTTACAAACAAAAATATCGACACATTTTTGTAATACTATTATATTATATTATAATAATATTTTAAATAAATACGATAGTTTTATTTGTATAAGTCAAAATCTATCTGCTTAGTTGTTGAGTTGGTTAGACAGTCTCATTGAGCAAAACTAAGCGCCTTATTTATTCAACATGTACGTGCCATACACGTTTAAAAAATGAATTATGAAGGCAAACTGAATATATTACGTTCTGTTGCTCTAATTGAAAGCTAAAATAATAAACAAAACTATATTTCTTCCTACGTTCTACGTGTATTACTCTAATTTTACCAATGTCAGTTACATGGTACATCAGCTATACTATCAATGATATAAAACATTTAACACCGCTGCCCTTGCAGGAGACTTTGACTTAACACTTGGTGATACTGACGACAATTTATGTTTACAGCCAAACTATTCTAAAGGCATTGTCATGCAAATTAATGGGTTTACGTGCATCTTTCACGGCTTTGAGTAAAGGTGTTTTAGTCGTTTATCACAGTCGCAGATTTGGAACAGTGTTTCTTGACCAGCACGTTTACTCCTAAAGAAGACATGTCAATGTTAATTTGAAAACACAAATAGAATATATCATTGGTGTATTTATTATTTTTAGAATTCAACTGTCTTACAAGTTGAGAAAATTACACTTGGTGTTTTAAGTCTTACACGCAAGTATATTTGTACTTAAATACTGGAAAAGCCAACCGTGCATATGTTTTACTTCTGGTGTTAGTTTTTGAGTGTAGACAATATCTCCTATGAATAGGAACATTTGATTTGCACATTCGGTAGAACATCCAGCGGCAGGCCGGACTATTTTACAGTAAGTCATTGACATCGACTGCACCTTTTCAGGGTGGGGATATATTTTACAAATCTCTGGAAAATTGCAAATAGGATCGTAGGTTTAATCGAAATGTCATCTTAAACGCAAAAAAAATATTTATTCTCTTCTGCTTTGTCTCGTATGAGTGCTGCATCACAACATAATAACGGCATTTATTAATCATTTTTCTAGATTAAACACAAAGGGAAACAATAACTGCAAGAAAGGAAAGGTTCGAGGTCATGTAAATACCTGGTTGTTACATTCACTGTAAAAACTGTTCATACACAAGAATACAAATGCTTTTCTTCGTATGTTATTTATCCAGTTTAAGAGATAAAATGTAGCATTTGTCGATGAACCATTTATTACCTCTAAACCTTTCTTTTCTCTAAACAACCTGTGTTTTTTTAACTTACCATTTTTTTATTTGCATATACGATCAGCAATTCCGGTCCCTTTAAGGGCAATGTCAAATGTTGACAGCAGTAACTCTTCTGCACATTTTAACACACGCAATTTGTTTGTGTTTCCTTTGATGGACACTGAACTTTGGTTCCTCATTTCCATCTTCACATGAACAGGATGCTACCACCATTTACACTTCTCTGTTATTTTTTTTTTATCAAAAAGTTAATTTCATTTACAATCTAACAATTTTATGTAGTTCTTCTAATAGAAAATAATACATCTCTCTCTCTCTCTTTTCTCTCTCTCTCTCTCTCTCTCTCTCTCTTCTCCCTCTCTCTCTCTCTCTTCTGAAAACTAAGTGGATATTATTTTTCAATGACGTCACTACTTTCGTCATATCTTATCAAATCAAACACAACGTCAGCGCTTGGGCGTTTATTATTCAATCAGAACAGTTTTCCTTTCATTGCTTGCATTTGAGAAACCCCTCGGGAAGTGCGAGGTTGGAGCTCTGTAAAACCGGTTTAAGCACCCCACAGTCGGTCCGTATTGCCGACTGACCATTCCAAGGCGGTAACTGTTGGGTTTGCTCTTTTTGTTAAATGACTCATCACATATTTGTTCTTACTTTTACTTTTAACTTGCATATGAATACCTTCGGCCTGTGCCTTTTCAAAAATGTTGGTATATGTTACAAGGATCATAGGACTTTGTCATATATTCTTATTATGAAATAAACAGTTAAAATTCTTATCCATTCCACGTTACTTGATGGTTTCTCTTTGCAGCTAACATAGACATTTTGCTACGCTCAGCTAGCTACATTCGTTGCCAGCGTGTTCATTGCCTATGAGCTTAATGTACAATTTTGTATAGCGGGCGATTTTCTCTAGATTCAGAAATAGAAGTTGATGCTGCTAGTTATTTTGTCTATGTGTGTATGCAGCACACAGTGTATAAATGACCCTGGTGTTAAAATCATTCCTGGTGTTACAGTCATTACAAACGTTTAACTATCTTACGGCTTGGCATGCTTTAAGATTTGCATTCGTCATTCGCGACACTATTTAAAATATAAATATATAAATATATGCCGTTTAATTAAGATGTTCATGTTTCTGCCACCAAAGAATCAGATTTATCAAAGCAAGTATCTTATAACCTTCGTAAACCTTTGTAACCGCTGTTGGATAAATGTAAACGTTTTTCTGTTACAAAAACGTATTTCATGAGCCTGGATTCAGCTAAATTTTGGTGGTTTCTTTCAGCAAATGTACTTTATTTGTCAATAAACAGTTTCCCGGAAGTAATAATGATTGTGGAAGGTTAAACGGTAGCAGCAGATGATACAATAAGTGTTATTACTTTTGGAAGCTCATTCTATCTCTTATAATGCTGAACAAAACGTAATTAAAACTGGAAGTAAAATATCATAACTATGTTATAGTTGTTGTTTTTGTTGTTGTCGTCATCGTTGTTGTTATTATTATTGCTGTTTTTTTTATTTACGATTTTGTTCTTTTTAAATTTTTTTCGCGCTCTAATACAAATTTATTTTTGGTCTGCATGGAAACGGAACTACTTCAATTTTACTCAGATCCAACAAGTGCCTATAAGCTCTAGAATCTAATTGACAAGGGAAATCCTGCAGATACAGTGTACCGTTAGAATGCATAAAGCTTTAATTGTACTTCTCACATCTCATATCAGCGGCAAAAACTTCATTTTCCAGACAACTCCTTAAACTATAAGTGGAATGAAGATGATGAGCGATTTTGTTCCGGTTTATAGTATCTGCTTTCATTGTAAATGACAAACCTTGACCTAGTTGGGTCTTTTTCTCTGAAGTGTTAGTATTGCTATGTCTAAAATAATGTATTTATGTATTTATTTTTGTGCAGAAGAAGGTAAACAATGCTATATATCTTTATATCATCCAGATTGCTGTACAATTACAACCAATGTTCACATTATGCTGAAATATGTTAATCTTCTACTTCTTCTACTGCGTCGATAACTATGCATCAGTAAACAAACACTTGAAAGATTTGTTTGTTTGAGTGTTAGTTTTATCGTCCCACCAACAGGATTTCAGGCATTTGGAGACGGCGTACGCTTGAAGCAAATATAGTGCAAGAAGATGATCTGTAGACGATAAATGACAGTGATCAACGAAAATAAAAGGCCTAGACTATTTCTGAAGTGAACTGTATGTACTGTTCTACCAACTGTGTTTTAGAAAGATGTCTATAAACAGCAGATGCGAACTCTAAATTGTGATGTTAATACTTTTTCTTAAACTTGTACGTTGTTGAATTAAAACTTAAAAAACTGAAACAATTTCAGACGAATTTATGGAAGGCAAGCTAGTCGAAATATTAATGTAACTGGATCAAATATTTTTTTTATATATGTAAATTTGTATAAAAGAAAGCTACTTTGTATAATTATGGTAAAACATTATTGTAAATTGTAGTTTTGCATAGTTTTCTACATTCTAATTTTGGTAACTAGTTCAAGTACAATTGCATAATCGTGTAAAACAATGAATCTAATTTCAAATAAACCAATTTCATACTAAGTGATATACCATGTAAATTAAAAGTATGATGTAAATTTAAAAATACAATTTACGTTGATGGGAACTGGGTAAGACAATGATGTAGGAGTAGTCTCAGAAGCATCATGCTAGACTTACAATCTCGTGAGTTAATGATCTATGAAATCACACATGGAGCTTTTCGACAAGTTCAAATTAAAGTTGATATAATCTTGATACGATATTAGATAGCGATAGTGCAATGTGGTGGGAATTCATATGTCCTGTGCTAAAGGTTATGTTTTTCTGTTAGCATTACCTTTTTTGTCGTTTTGAGTTTATGACATTAAAACTATTTGTAACATTTTACATTGACGAAGATTTCGATTAACATAAGCATAATATCTACTGTAGTGGTGTACTTTTCAAGTCGGTAGAAGTTACACTAGCACAGCACAAAGTAACCGGTGTTACGGGTGTTTGACAGCCGTAACATAGCAGGGCTTAAAAACAATCGACACTAGGCGGGAATCGAACCGGGTCGACGGAATGAAAAGGCAATACCGTGACTATGGAGCTAAAGAGTCAAGTTCTAGTGTTAGATATTGGTATTTTACACAGAAACTAAGAAATTACGAGTATTCAAGGTTACATGATGCTTGAAACAAAACAATTTCACAAACTTATATGTTTTATATCATGAAGATGACAAACATATTATAGATCAGAAGTATGCCAAATATGTTTAAATCTTAAAAGGAATAATCAAATGTTTTATTGGTCGTTTTTATATAAAAAGGAACAGCTCAAAAGCGTTAAGGTTGATTATAAGAAATATTTACTGACATGTTTTGCACTTCATTAGGTACCTCTATAGAAATATCCGAAGAGATCGGATTTTTTGCGTTATTTATATTAACCCATTTCGAAGCTACTGACTTATGATATGATGTATTATATCAATCCAGTTGAGAAGGAAAGAACTGTTTAGCGATGAGTAAAGAGTGTGTACATTTATTATACCAGGAAGCAAATACAAATCTTCTGGGTACAGGTTTTGCCATAAACAATTTAGTCCATTTTTAGAAGAGGGAATTCTTTAAACACAGAAAACCACGTGAAATATTTAACCCCAAACAGCATATGATTATATATTATATCTTTACTGGTTTTGCTTACCGCAGCACGCTCTATCTGAAATGGGACAGATGATTATATTGTATTTAAGTGGTTTATCACAATAAATATGGTTAAATATGATAATTGTTACCATAACCTGACTTACATGACTCAGTTGAGTGTTCCTATTACGCTTTAAGGTAGTTTTGCATCCATTGTCAGATAAGAGTGTAAATTATTATACATTGATTTGTATAACATATAATGTGGTTCACTGGAGTTTCTGTTTAATAGTTATAATCGATACAGAACACACTATTTGAGTCTTGTGACAATGACGACAATTGATAAACTTTCAATCGTTATATTTTATGGCTGAAATCTAGTATATGTCGCTCATAGTGGAAGAACGACAATAACACATACAATTGCAGTTCTCTTCTGTTTTAATTAATGCGTGCATGTGTTGCGTGTTTTTATCTTTTATGAATAACTAAATTTAATGAGAATTTGTGGATACATTTAAAAAAATATCTTGTTTAAATGCTGATTCTTTAACTCAGAAAGGCAATAAAAGAAGAGACACGATTGTTGTAAAATGCCACTTAAACTTCTAAATGTCTCAAACAGAAGAAAACCTAACAGGCCTTCATAGGTAATAACGACAACCTTATTGATCGGCGTGAAAAAAGATATTAAAAGAATTACGATTTCCTACATTATTATGCGAAAACAAGCAAACTCTTTTTAGTTTCCCGTCTGAATTGTCACCGTAAGTCATAGTTTTTCGGTACCAAAGGTCCGGTATAAAGTAAATTAATACTTTAGAGTAAGATCGCGAACTCTTCACTAACCAGTTTAAAACAACGACTTATGATGTGAAACATGTTAGGTTGCCTGCCATATAAGACATGATCTTATACCCCGCATTTAAACGTTGGCTCATAAAATATTTCTGATCTTCTATCTCGTTACTGCTGTTTTAAGTTTAAACCCCGAATTGGTCGTTTTGAATATGCGTTTTATGATAAGATCCTCCTGCTTTAATTTATACAACAAATATAAATCCTACACCGACTCGCTTTGGGTGTTAACTGTAAATGGTCAACTAGATGAATCACGTTCTGTGTAAACTTACAGTAGTATTGTTGGGACAGAAATAGAAAGGCGCGTTAGATGGTGTAAATGTAATGCGGTGAATGAACCACTCGCCAGGCAAGGTGTATTGCGCAATTATTGAACGTAGATCGTGAAAACCATAAGACGAACTTTCCTGTGACTTACCACTCGGATATTTTATCTATCTGTTAAGCTGGGAATATATTTTCTGGGAGAATACGCCCAATGATTAAGTTTATAGTGCTTGCTCTTTTGTGATTGGGAGTGTATATAAATAGACAATCACTGTGCATAAATATATATTGTGTTAAAAAGTATTACTGTAACCAGATATGACTTAACTTGATGTAAATAAATCTGCTATATTTTAACGGTTAAGCTGTCAACCTTATATTCAAATATGGATCGGAAATACATTGGTTTGTTATGCCTAATAACGGTAAGCATTAACTTTACATATTTTAGTTTTATACAATTTACATTTCGATTTATTAAAATTATAAATCATGTTTTTATATTGCATATAAAATGCTTCATCATTACTCGTGAAACTGTTTTATGAGAACAGTGTTTATCATTTGCTTGTTTATTTGCGTGTGTCTAGACGTCATAATTAATGTAGTTGATTTTTTATAGTAATTTGTTGAGTATGGTTGTAAATTAGGGTAGTATCTGCAACCACACACATAATTACAGGTGAAATTTAACATAAAAATTCTGCGATGACAAAGGAAAATAAACAGTAAATAAGTAAAATCTGCTAATTTTATAATTATCATAACATCAACATTTAAAGAAAATTGTTTAGCGTGGGGATCGCGGCTGGGAACCACTGAACTTTCAGGCCATTTTAAACTTTTCTTGCATAGAGTCGTTAATATTCATGCGAATTATACTATATAATAGTGACTTATACAACTTAAAAACTAAACAGGTTTCATCGAGAAGAAATTTCTCGATAGTACATTCTTTCTGTAGCGAAAAGTCTTGGTTAATACAAGACCAAGTGAAATATGCATATCTTACAGTATAGTCATCTTTGTCAACGAATAAGAGGCTACATGTAACTTTAGAAATGCTTATACAGTATTTTGATTAAGTAAACATTTTTTGTGGGTTTCCTTCTTTTTGTTTGTATGCCTTTATATTTTGATTTGATAATCGTGAGTTTGATCAATGTATGTTTTACTGTAGATCACAGCTGTACTAAAACATATAATGACAATGAACAGTCTTTTGTAAAACTGGTACTTAATATATACAAATGTCTCAACTTCTCCACTTAAAAGTTATCTGCATGGATATTGTTTCCGATGGCAATCGCCAATGTTATGATTTTATTCACTGCCTTTTAAATAAAGGCACTCAGATGCGATATTTGGGCGGTGTAAGTTTGGCCCTGTACGCGATATCAGGTGTTCCGGTCAAAATTATTCCACTGTAAATCGAATGTACAACGTTTTTGGAAAACAGGCTTCAGTTGTAAATAAAATCTTCTTCTGAAATATAAATTATGCATTGGGACAAAATGTTCACCAGAGTCACGAACATCTTTTAACAGAAACCATGCCATAAAAAATCCATACTTTCAATATGATTTTGCATTTTAACTTTAGTTTGTTCTGAAATGCACACACATACTACCAGATTCGACCAAAATAAACTAAGTTTAAAATTCACTACTACCTGTTAAACCTCTGTGATCTGAGTATTTCTGTCTGAACGTGCACAGTAGCGTTAGACCGAAATGTTGAGGCGATTACATTATTTGGTTCAGAGCCGCAGAAGGCATTGATCCCCGGGATATCGCAAATACCTAGGCATAGTAAATAATGCATAGTCAGTTGGAACACTAGTTCTTATAACAGTTCGCTCATCATTTCGACCATTTCCTCTAGTCATTGGGTGATATTCGTACGTACACCTTATCTAACATTGTTAGGATTAAGGACCGAACAGACTGCACAAGAAGACCACATTCAGTTCTTGGGATTTGCATTTAAGTATGTCTTACATTGATTAAAGCTTACTATCAGCAAACGTTGCAAATTTTGGCACTGAGACTAAACATTCGCGCAAGTTGCAAGGACAATAGAAGCGGTATGTACTCTTTTGTATAACAATACACGAACCACTTGACTTTGATTGAACTATTAGTAAAATCACCCTGTGTCCCGATCACATAACAAACGCATAAAAATGATTAGATACAATTTCGTGTGGGACGAAATTGATGACACTGATGCTGATGCAAAACTTAGCAATATCATTATATAGTCATACATATAATATTCACATTTTCTATATTTTTGTTTTGTTTCTGTACGTTATAATGTGTGTGCGTGTGCTCGCGTGCGAATATAATTTATTCGTGTGTGTGCGTGGGTCTCTCAAATGTCATTCAAATGGTTTTTGCACATTTCGACAGCTGAGGCGATTATATAACTTGGTTCAGAGCTGCAGAAGGAAGTGATCCCGGGGTTATCTCGAATATCTCGGCCTAGAAGATAATGCAATTTCAATGAATACTCGTTCTAATTGCAGTCCGCTCGCCATTTCGACCCTTTCCTCTAGTCATTGGTGATATTCGTACGCGCCATTGTTCATTCATAAATATGCATATCATTTAAATCTGAATTACACAATAAAGTGAACTTCCAGCTTAAACAGATAACAATATTAACATTTAAAGCATGCATGGATGCATTTGACGCGTCTAGTCACCTTGGACATAAATGTGTGTTATGTACAACACTACTTCTTCCCAGGCATTAATAATTCACTGGGAGTAGTCAAGGTCATGCTGGGCCATTCCTGTGTGCTTCCGAAATCCAGCTTTATCATAACGACGCCCAAAAACTTCTTGGCTTGAAGAGCGCACTTGAGATACATGTATTACGTAATTAAGCCATAACATTATTTTTCAATACAGCTTGTTTGTCACAATCTGTGTACATGCAAAACCCTTTGCCTTATCCACTTTAAATATGCACTTCTTTAATTTTGGTTTCAGAATCACGATTCACGAACAAAAAGGTCTAAACTGATATTACAGGTTTCTTCATTTGCATACACATTTACATGAAGATTGCGTTTGTTTATGTGTATGTGTAAACATTCGTTTCTGTTTCTAAAGATCATTTAGTGTAATTATACTATTTCCGCAGACATGCTCTGTTGGTTATGCTCAAACTTCTAAGCACAAACCACCTATCGAAATTCCTTCACTTTAGTCAAATTATGATAGGGGATTACAATAATTGCGTTTGTCTAGAAAAATATTCCATTCCATATTCCAACCAAACAAAATAGTTTTTTTATATATGTTCTACTGTGAATTGTTTTGCGAACAAATTTAATGATCATGCCCATCTTGTTGAAAATGAATGAATGAATACGATTACCGGTATGTCCATATATGGAAATGGTACGTTTGCATCTACATGCACATGACATAGTGACGCAAATGGTACAGCATCAGACTAACCTGCTGCAGTAAATTGCGGATATAGTGACATGCATACAAGAGTCCATAGTACTAGAACCGTTGCCAAAACTGTTATTAGGTCATGAAAGTTGTTATTATTTATTATTCCATGATCTGATTATATTATTGTCACTTGCTCCCAATAACAATTCAGTAATATATCTTCCAGTAAAGTTTATATATCCGTTTGACCAGCCCATTAGAAAAAAGGCGTATGTTCTACATTAAGTGCGTCAGTGCCTTTGATCCTTTTTATACAAAGATGGACATTGCTTTTGTACACAGTTTTGAGGTTTATCAAGAAATCTAAGGAAGAACTTGCCTTACAACTATGCGATACACAATTTAGCTTAATTGTCTACTATATGATTATTATCTTCACTTATTTTCACATTGAAATAAAGCAATTACAATTTATGTAATCAACTAAAGAGTGATTACTTGACATTTGTCCGAATTATAAATTTCAAATGTTTCTTTTTCAAACAAGAAAATTGGAAAGTAAGAAGAGCTAAAACCTATAGTGTTCACCACTCTGTAATATTGATTTACAATCAATCAGACCTCAATAACCCATACAATCACGCATTTTATTTAATAACACATGGAAAACAGTTTTATTTTCTGATGAACTCTTATTATTTTCCCTTACTGATCAAATTCCAATCACAATAGACTCGGCAGCGTAATGGGTTGATATCTCACACTGATTATATACTTCTAGCTTCTGAGAGTAGAAGATGCGTATCCTGCTGATTTGATTTAGGCCTCGAAGCCCATGTTAAGATTGATCGATTCCCGAAATATCCCACAGACAGATATTTTTAAAACTCTGGAAACAAAAATCTAACAAAACAGACATGTTGTATCTCTTCCAACAGAATGCACCTATTCGTTGTGCTCTTCATAAAAGCCCATTTTTGTTAGGGTTGACAATTAGCTTAGTTATTTTTTAAACAAGTATAACTATTATTATCCAAGAAATTTAATTTGCAAAATTTCAGTCTTACGGTGGCGAAAATATTTGTTTCATGATACCTTTCACTTGGCAAAAATGATGTCTGGGTTCCTTCTTAAGCATAGAAACAAAAACTACCATTTACGGCAAGTAGTTATATAAACGTATTAGTACTTTTAATGTTGATTCTTCTAAGAATGAAATTAATCAACTGCCCCAAATTTCTAGGTTTTAGAAAAGATTTTCTTATTTAGCAATCCTTAATAAACGCTATTTATACATACAATCTGCGCCGCCTACGTTATTTTGTCGGGACGTAACATGCGCTGGTGCTAAATCTAGCGCAAGTCGGATATGTGAGCTAACATAACAATATTTACAGTTGAATACCACCCGTCCCAGGAGCGGAGATAAAAAGCATATTAATGTCAGAAATCCTGTAATGGAGATATTTTCTCCGCATGCCAATAAATCAGACTACCTAAAGACCGACATTCCTTGAATAACGGGTGGCACTTCGTAAATTGGCTGCAACAGTTCGAATTACATGATTAGAAAAAATATCAAATTATGTTTTTTCACAAGCTTATTTGTCCAACACTATTTAATCCATAAAGATAGAGAATTACCGTACCATCTCATTGAATTGGCAAAAAGTAGTTTAGAAGGGTAGTTTACAGTATATTTTATCAAGTTAAAGTCGTGTAACTAGATCTTAAAGTACAGACACATATAAGCTTTTATGGAAAATCACAGAAAAAAATACTTTGTCGGTGTCGTGTTTGCGTACGATTTGATACCAGAATGTGCTCGTCATTGTTCTTCTATTGCTCATTAAGCACTTTGCCATATACATTGTATTACATGAACACACTAAAATCAAAGTCACGACGCCGAGCTACTTATTGGTGTATGAAAACCGACGATATATGGGGAAAACGCACTGAAGGTAAGCTGGAAAACCTCTCTACATGAAACTTCTCGTCCCGGCCAGGACTGGAACTGACGTAGTGAGTGAATCTAACATTCTAGCCGGTATAGGTTTCTAATTGTTATGAACATAGAGGTACTTATTTTGACCAGAAATCATTATAGTGACTTTTATATAAACTAAATGTGTCATTATGTAACAGACACGTCTTCTTTAAACATTTGTAAGCAGTCAATGTCACTGATTATGTGTCTGTATCTGTATATTTGCCATATTTAAACAGTTTATGTGTTTGCGCGTTATGACATTGCAAGTTTTAATAATTGTTAATTTCAAACTGAGTTGTGTTGATTTTTGCCAAATCACATACACGTGCAGTTGTTACAAGTAGAAAGGCAATCTGGCTGAGAAGTTCTTAAAACGTCGATTAAACCATGACATCTAGGAAAATAGTTTAGATGGAAAACACACAAAAACGTATATTGCTTATTTGATAGTTGTTTATACGATTTTTATTGTTGTTGTCGTTTTAGTTTCAAATAGCGGTCAATAAATACTTATGTCGGATATATGCAAAGATACGTATAGCGACAAAATTGAAAAGCATGTTCTGATGATACTTAAAATGTGTAGAAGAGGGATTAAGATGAATAAAGATGGTGATGAACGAAAATCTTGGGCAAGAAAGATTGGTGACAAATTTCATGTAAAATAAAATAACACTCATTACTCGTACTTAAATGTACTTAAAATTGGCTGTATTTTTATAACTACAGTGAAACCTCTCCACAGCAACATTTGGCGAACGCACAGATAACTGATGCTGCTGATAGGTGTCGCTGTGTAGAGGTCATCATTGTTGCTAAGTAAAAAACATATAGAAAACTTTTTATCAACATAACTTTAAATATGATTCATTTTCAATGAAGAAAAGTGTGAAACGTCTCAAGTAGCCCCAAGGTGGTGTTTAACAGTGATTAACACGGCCTTAAGGAACATATCAGCATGGCCTTTACCTTTACTCAGAAGTGGAAATGCGCTGCGAACTTATGGAGGGATAAAAAGTGTTGCCGCTTAAAGGCTGCACAGATGTGCCTTTCCGAGAGGTTTTAGTGTATGCATATTTTATAACTACATGTGTATGTCCTCTTCCTTTAGTAAAGCTTACTGAAAATGTGTCAAATCCGAAAATTAGTTTCCATTATGCCCGTGAAAGCAAAAAAACCGAGACTAGATGAAGTATAAGAAAAGGTGAGATTTGTGTGGTAGACGCCTTCAGCTATACCTCTGATATATGCCTACGGCCTATACAAAATACTGCATTATCATGAGTATTATATTGCATGCTTCAGCACTGCTGCCCGTAAAACAGTTAATTAAGCTGATTGTTTATCGTTGATTTATTTTTGTTTTGACGTCATTAGATGTAAATAAATGTAGTTGATGTTTAAAAAGTTATCGAATGTGGATGTAATCAATAGTTGTATCTGCAACTTACAAACAGTGTTACAAAACCATTGATGGAACATTTAACATTTAAAGATTTGTAAATAATCAGTAAGTTAATGACAGTATTGATGTCATTTTTAACATTGTAAGATGCTTTATGTGTGGTTGAGTCAGGATGGGAACTAATGAGCTTACATGCCGTTATAAAAGTTTCTTTGAAATGGTCATCACTTTTCACGCCTTTCATACTTATAGTGATTATATAACTAAAAGATAAAAAGAAACATATGTTTTACAAGGGGTGTTTAAGAAATTAACTTTTTTTTTAAACCGCCAACCAATATACCCAGTCTTATCTTCCTGCATTCCATGTACAAACGTGGTTCTGTTCATGGCGGTACGTAACAAATTATTAGATCCTATCTAATCAAATAATAAGTATATCAAGTAAATAATTGGCACGTTTCATAATTCATTACGCGGTCTGATATTTAAATTTTAATTGAATGCATTATTCGGCATACAATAAAGAACATCAAATAACAAAGATTTAGTTTGAATGCCTTTGATAACTTTGGTCTTCAAAGTGATAATAAGTGGATATTAAAGTAAGTGCTTTTAACGTTTATTTTACAAAAAATACACCGAATCTTAGTTTCAGCATACTTATAGTTCTAACGACTCATAAGGGAGACTGAGCCTGTTCAAGTTTTCAAGTAATAATATTATTACAGAAATATGTGATATACTATTAGTTTTATTCATGGTAGCATGCTAGTTCTGTATGCATTTATTCCTCAAAAATTAATATTAGAACTATGAAGTACAATTGTCTTCGAAAATTGTAATATAGTTTGCTTTCATATTCTGCACTGGATTTTGAATAAACGTCTTCACCAGTTAGAAATTTCTTCCATAGCCCCTCTTTCCTCAGCGGAAGTCCTCGGTTGACACAATACAACAATTGTAAACTGAATATCTAACTATATACTTACTGTAATTAACCGGATCAGCGACTTGAGGGCTGACTGGAATTAAACATATCATGCATTTTCAGTAAGTAAACTAGTTTGTTACTGTTTAACTGTCGATTGTCGTTTATACATTTTTAAGTCCAATAGACAGTGTTTAGAAAGACTAGTATTGAGTATATGCATATATCTAAAATACTCAACATCGTAGCTGTTTGAATGTTTATTACACCGCGAATTTAAGATTGACAATCGTCAAAGTTATGATTTTTAATTACCGTCATATTAAAAGTACTTTGCCTGGCGAGCGTACTTGAGACATACTATACTGTCTTGACGATATATTAGGTACGTTGTTGAGGTACCACTTATTGATTTAATTAGCTCGTGTGGACCAACATTAGATAACTTCCGATTGTCTGCATACTTTCGTAGTACAAAACGACCATATTAAAGTGCATTTTATTACAAAAATAAGTTACGAGTGTTAAGTATCGTTAATACATCGAACTATTTTAAGATTTCCTTGTCTATATATGTAGTATTTAACAATCACGTGAGTAAGTTACACTCCCACTCAACTTAGGATTGGACATAAATAGCGATCAGTGTTAAAGCAAACCGTCTGACACTATAAACTTTATCGCACTTATCGACTTCATAATCATGATGCACGTACAAAAATGTCAAACTGTTAGACATGTGTATGTAGGTTAACTTCTTGTATTTATGCGCTTTTACATTAGTGTCAGTTTCTGAGATCAAATCCCATAAATAGGCTATTTCTGTAAACACATTTTAGGGATAATTTCAAAAGCACTTAACACTAACACCATCTATCGAACCATTTTACAGTAGACAAGTTAAAACCTGGGATGGCACTATTTACGTTTGTCTGAAAAAACAAAATTTCATCAAGGACACAATACCAAATTTTTTTATATCTATTCTAGTGGGAGTTTTTTTGCGAACAAATTAAATGTTGTTGTCAACGAATCTTACTCTTACAGTACTGCAAAAATGTTAAAAATTCAACCCAGCGTGTTGTGGTATAATATAGATACAGTAATGACGTGCACCAAAGTTTGGAAATAGTAAAGTCAACTTTTTTTCAAACTGATGTTATGCCAGTATTTCATCTATTTAAGCCGGTTAGTGTCCATTTGACTTGTATCTTGTTCATAGATAATTAATTTGATATAAGTGTGTATAAGGTTCACAGTTGTATTTCTAATAGAAAAACAAGAAGGTTGAATGGATTGAATAATATAATATGGCACATGTGTTTAGTGTTGGTGCATGTTAATAACTTCAAAAGAAATTAATAAGTTTGTTCTGTGAATAATTGTGTTAAATGCTTGTTACTGTTCACTCTATGAATAAAAACGTTTACATACAGCAGAACAGGTTATACTTAGAAAAAAGGACCTAAAGTACCTCGCAAATACCTATTTTTAACCCCTGTTGGGTAGATCTATTCGAAATGTTTGTTGGGAAATGGAGTTTCGACATGACCTAGGTTTGTATCAGAGGCGCTATGATTCGGAGTCATGCGTCCTCTCACTGGACTCTACCACAGTATTGTGATATCTCCACAACTGCCCAATGAACATGAAAAATATCCATTGTAGTGTTATGCTTAATATGGATTTCGATTTCATGAAAATAAGCAAAGTGGCTATTAAGGAGATAATCAAGTATAATATTATGAAATATTAGCAGCATTATTTAAACATTATATTAATTTGCCTGCATACTTGAACGAATGTTCTTCAAAGGAAGTTATGCCGCATTTCTCGTTATATTTATTGTAAAGATCACTGAAGTTCAATTGGAATTATTTTTTCTGAAGTTGTTTCAATCAAACACAACATCGTTAAAATTGCAGTGCATTAGTTAACTTGTGATAAAACATACCTACGTAATCAGAATAACATGTATCATGACAATTAGCTGTAGGCATGTCGCTCGACGATACGTTGGCGCAGATTAAACTGTGCATGTAACACTACTGCTCGGTGGCATGCTGTTGTTTTTATCTGGCACATATGTTGTCAAACTCTCCTAACACCTAGCAGAGCAAACTACTGCCAGACAAGTGTTACATAACTCACAACATAAATAAACACGAGATAAGCGATGTCTCTGCTATCTAGTAAGTGGAATTATAAAATAATAGCTCAGGCAGAGGCAGAGAGGTAGATTTGACGATTTTGTTTCTCAGACTTTGTCTTATATCCTTATCCATGATCACAACAGTGTTACTTGTGCATTGTGGCGGTCGTAAAACATATCCCCGTGCATGTAATCTACGTTTCATTAAATTCGCCATATAAGGATTATTACTGTTATCTATGTTGTCATTTAATTCGCCATGTAAGGATTGTTACGTGTATTTCCTTTGCTGGACATTGGACTTTGGTTTCTCAATTCCATCTTTACATAAACAGGATGCTACAACCATTTATTAATTCTTCTCTGGTCATGTTTGTTCTTGATTCAAAAAGTTAATTTCACCTATAATAAACCATGTTTGTGTAGTTTTTTTTTTTTCTAATCTAAATAATGCCCCTTTCGTCGATAAACACTATGTGAACATATATTTTCAATGACGTCACTACTTTCGTCATAACTTATCAAAGAAAACAGCGCTTGGACATTTTGTATTCAAATAGATCGGTTAACTTTAAATTGCTTGCATTTGAGAAACCCATCAGGCAGTGCGAGGTTAGAGCTCTGTAAAACCGGTTTTAACACCCCAGTCGGCCCCTATTGCCGACTGACCGTTCCAAGGCGGTAAATGTCGGGTTTGCTGTTTTCATTAAAAGACTAATCACAAATAGGTTCTTACTCTTTTCACTTGGCTTGTATGTGAAATACCTTTGTCCTGTGCCTTTTCACACTTCGGTATATGTTGCAATGTTCATAGGTCTTTGTCATATATTCTTATTCTAACCGCGACAGCTCGAGTCCCGGTTGGGGCGAAACTACCAAATGCTGTGGGGTCTTACATCTGACATTGTGTGCGCCAGTGTCTGTGATATTTTCTGTCAAAGAAGATAGACATCACTTTTTGTAATATGTTATAGGATAATCAAAATAACAAAAGAAACACTTGTGCATCATCTGGAAGCACAATCGAGCGTCTTTTGTATACTAAACGACATTATAAGTATTTGTTATGTTGATTGATATTAGAATTAAGTGGTGCATATAATTATTCAAATAAATGGTGCTTGAGATGTGTCTTATAAAGTTGCTACGTATTCTTTTTCAGGAAAATGAGTATTTCAAGTAAAGAAGCTTCCCTCTCTGTTTTGTTAGAATACAGTCAAACGGAAAAAAAGATTAGCGTGTTCGTGAATACAAGATTGAGAAATTAAACTTTCTGATAAGCTCTAATAAGTTTCCACTACCACCTGAATCCCATTAACGGTAAATCTTGGCATGATAGTGATTTTTATCTCACAATGATTACACGCTCTTGCCTATTGAGAGTTTAAGATGGGTATCCTGTTGATTTGATTTATGCCTAGAACCCCTGTCTGGAGAATCGTGATTAATTCCGAATCTTACACATAGTTTTTTCAATTCCTTATAATGACCCTACAAAACCTGTTTTGTCGCAACTAACCACATTGCGTCAGTTCATTTATAAAATGGCAAAATCATATTATTTTTATGTACGGACAGTTGCTTTTGTAGACATTTTATTGTCCTATATTGTTTTTGTACCTTGACTTCTTGTAATAATCAGTAAAAGGTCGGCATTGGAAGTAATTGTTATTACAAACCTAGTAATGGTAAACATTTTATTAAGAAAATGCAGATTCCCGGAATACTAAGCAAATCATCTTCAGTTTTAATACATCCTTCTTTTCTAAGCGGAAGCTATTCTTCAAAGTTTATTTTATTCATATTTTCTGTTTGGGTGTACTTTTGCATGAAAACGATATTGTTGCTGTTGTTGTTGTTTTTTGTTTGCTTGTTGTTTTTGTTGTGTTTTTTTTTCTTGTGCTGTTGTTTTATTGTTTTTGCTGTTGTTGTTTCTCATCATTCGGATTATACAATGTTTCCATAACTGTTTGTTAGTTACAGACATTCAATGTTATAGATATACATTGTGTTTCCCTGAACTCTAAGACAAGAATATAATTTATCTAAGACAAATGACGCAATGTCGATCTTATGAGGGCGATGATTATTGTTTCATAATACCTGTTTACGGACCGGAAATGACATTCTTTCTGATGTATATAGACCAAAATGTTATTATTTTTTGCAAGCAATTATGTGTATAAATTGAGGATTTGATCGTTACTGATCCTTAAATTGAAAAAAAAAAATACTTTTTTTTTGCAATCCCTGACAGACGCTTCCTCTTCATGGAAGTTTTATGAAGTGAATAAAATACAAAAGCTCCAAATTCCTGGGTTTTGTCAAGATTTTCTTATGTATCAATCCGTGAGAGATGGTATCTATTCATACAATCTGTGCCGCCTACGCTACTTTATCTGGACAGTGTCATGTGGTAATACCGTATCAAACTCACATCAGTAGAGTATGTGAACATTAGCAGTTGAACACAACCCGTCCCGGGGATCAGAGTTAAAATGTATATTAACGTCAGAAATCTCGCAGAGAAGCTATTTTGCTCACATACCCTAAATTCAAACTACCTAAATATACACAATCATCGAATTATAGACGTCACTTTGTACATTGGCTACATTAATTTAAACTTGATTTGAAAATAGTTGCATTTTTATCGTTAAAGGAAACTCTTATGTTTAATCTTCAATATTTAATTATGAAGTTTCTTCATAATAATTATGTTCAGATTACATGTATAATTAACTATTAATAATCATAAAAAAATATCGCCATACGGAATTACCGACAGCTGAAATTAATTGAATTGAGTGGTTTACAGTTCATTTCGTCAAGCCTTAAGTTTAATTTATTTCTATTCTTTAGTTGTAAGACGTTTTGTAATTCATGTTTCCACTCAATTCATCTTTTCAAGGATGTGTATTCTCCTTTGATGTACACTGGACTTTGTACTGGACTTTGGTATTTTAAGTCCGTTTACACATGAATATGATGCTATAACCATTTGCACGTCTTCTCTTCTCTGGTCATTTTGTCCTTGATTCAAATACTTAATTTCTTTTACCGGTTTTCAAAGGTTGTATGTATTTCCTATAAAAATAATACTTATTCCCTCATTCAAATACAATGTGGACACTTTTTAATTACGTCACTACTTTCTTTTAACAGAAAACACCAACAACGTGTTTGTGTTGCATTTGAAAGAAGGATACATTGTATGCTCTTTATTTCCATTGCTTTTTAAGCCCATTGCCAATGTCCATTGCAATACATGAATCTATCCAATGTTGTAATTTTCGTATTGTATAATGTTTTACCTTTGAAAACGTTCTTTTGCGTGTGTAACAATGCCTCGACACAGTAAGCTCATATTGGCGATGTTGGTTAGCTATTAGTAGAGGAAGATCCAAGACGTGTGTCCGGGTTGAACTAACAGCGCATTGCAAGTCTTTTTGAGGACTCGAAAATATTTAGCCTTTCTTTAATTTCCAATTGTTTTAACAAAGCGATGCTTATTGTTACCCCTGAGTACCTAATTCTAATTACATTTTACATAAACCAAGCGTGTTTTTGTACCAGACATACTTTCTTGGAACTTTTTCCTACTCTGTCAGCAAACAATTTATCATTTGTGAGAAACACGCGTCACTGATAGTGTGTCTGTATCCATATTACAGTTTTTGTGTGTGCGCGTCATGACATTGGCACCTTACCAGGATTGGCATTGCAATTGAGCATTAGAAATTGTTTATCTTGCCTGAATTCCAAATTTTGGGAGAATTATTACCAGGTTTACAATAAATCATTTAATTGAAGAATCAGAACGGTCGACAGCTAATTTAAATTAATCGAATGTCAATTTTTATTGCTATTTAGCATGGTCGGCTTTTTATAACTTTGCCCAACATCTTTGGAACTGATTGCATTAAAAATGTAACATTTTATGACTTCAGTTAATTAACGATTGTGTTTTTCATCGAGTACACTATGATAAATGTCATTGTTATACTGGAGAAAGCAAAACTGATAAAAAAAGTCCGTGTAATAAGTTTTCGGTACCACTCTCGTCAAAAAAGCACAGCAACGTCACTTTAATAGAAGTTCATTTTGGAACATTATATTCATATTATAATATGTGCATGGTTCGTTCGACTTATCTTCTGCTTTGTCTGTAATGAATAAAAATATGTATATTTTTTCTTTCTTAATTGAAAATACAGGAAAACTTGGTAGCCTTTGCGAAGAAAACAAACGACATTGTAGCCGTGATCTTTCATAAATAAAATACAAAAAATCAATCATATTTTCTGTTTTAATTCTTTCATAACTATTTAAAGTTAACCAGCGTGTTTTACTTTACAGACAGGTAATGCTATTTTAATACAGCCATGTGGAGGTCATTGGAAGATTTGTTTCACGCCTTAAAATACGAATGCATAACATATTCGCAAATTATTGCGAACTTTCGTGGGTGGAAATGAAAGAGAATGTACAAGGTTTAATATTAAAACTTACCGTTTAGGCAAAATGAATGAAGGAAATAAACGTTTTTGTTGTATTTACATACATCCCAACATCAAGAGTGCGCCGTTGCATGACAATGAGCCCCACAATTCAAAATTAAATACAAATCACTAGGTTACATGTACATCGTACTACAGAGTGCATGTGTAGACGATCCTACTACTGAGTTACCTGAAGTGAAGTGAGACCAATTCTTTTCGAAAATTTTGCCATATAAGCTTATTATTGACTTTATCTAATTGCGGATTATATACGTACTACGATAAGTATTATACTAATCCACAGTGCCCAATATTTTGCGGAAATGTTATGATTCCTTGTTTTAATATTAAAGAGCTTATGCATTAAATGCTCAATTTGAAGTATAGATAGTAAAATTGAACAGCACTTTTGTTGTAAAATGTCAATACCATTGGAATAAAGATTATGTATATGTATGTTTACATAAATCAATGTCCAACAATTAAGGATTAAAGGAAATAGACCATAAGTTATCATTAAAAAACAGTCGAGATGTGTTCATACATACGAGTCCAGATGTTTTTAAGATACTTTAAGCTTGCACAATTTATAGGGATTATAAATGTTTTCAGTTTTGTTTTTGATTGTTTTGTTTTGTTGTGTGTGAGTTTTTTTCGGTGTTTGTGTTTTTTATTTATTTATTTATTTATTTATTTATTTATTTATTTATTTATTTATTTATTGTTGTTGATTTTGTTTTGTTGTTGTTTTTGTTTGTTTCTTTCTTTTGTTTGCTTCTCTTTGGAGGATGTTGTTTTTTCGTTTTGTTGTGTTTTTGTTGTTGATTTTTATGTGTTTTTGGAGGTGGGTTGTTGTTGTTGTTGTTGTTGTTGTTGTTGTTGTTGTTGTTGTTGTTGTTTTGCTTAAAGAAGATCATTTACTTTTTAAAAAATCAAAATGTAAATCAACTACACAATATATCTAACATATTTAACATAGAGCAATAGTAACCATCGCATTTATCCCTTACCTATTTGCAGTGGGTGTTAACTGTCTATAGTAAAAAAAAGTGTACCCCACATAATGTATACATTGTACCTACAATAGTCAGGCTTAAGAAGAAAAATCGTTTCCGATGATTTGATTTATTGTTGGAGAATTCCTGTCCTAGCCCTCCAGTGTGTAATGCACTGTTATAGATCGTAACGTTGTGCAGAGCACACGCTGCAATGTTTTTTTAAAACGATATTTAGATATGCCCTAGCCTTTACATATTTTACCTGTCAGTGAATATACTTATTGTCATAAGATAACGCCCACCCATGTATGGTTAATCCATGCTATAATGGGATAGGGTATGTTTACAGTATAATTTTTTGTGCATAAATATACATAGTTGGAGTATTGTCAGTTGAATTGACATGATTTGGTGAGAGAAAAAACATATTCGAGTACGTGTATATGTATGTACATTTCTTCCATTCTTCAGTTATTGTTATGGTCTATGGTGCATTCATAAATATGACAATAAATATTACTTTGTGTACAATAACGGTTATTTAAAGTAATAACCCCGACGATTTAAGTGCATACATTTTGATTCGTCATTATAACATTCTTACAACAGTTAATTAAGTAAATTGTTGATCGTTGACTCGCTTAAATGTTTCCAATACATGAAATGTGCCAAAGTACGTTCCTAACATATTATATAGTTTAATTGATTTTATTCGTTGATAACAATAAATGCATTTTATCTAAGGTAACTCTCTTTATCTGTTTTGCATACTATTATAAAGGAGTTTAAAGTTAGACCAAAAGTGTTTGATAAGGCCGATAGTGCTTCATACATGATGTTCATAATAACGGACAAGCCAAAATAAACACTATACATAAAGTTGTTCAAGCGTGTACTCCGTGTAGACGACATGTACCACGCTATATTTGAACCGAAAAGATACAAAAAAGTGAAAAAAGACAAGTCATACCCTTAAAATCAACAATCAACTGGATCGCAGTAATGTATTGATCAAACCAATAAAACCTGTACCATAATGTCAATACTAGGTAAGAAATGTAGAACACCTTTGGTTAGGTATTTTATTAAAGCAATTAAAGCAATTAAATGTGTCAACAGACATTGTAATACATTGCGTGTCGGTTAAGTCCTATCCCAGAAATGGGTTAGGTTCGGTATTTAGTAGATTTGTTGGAGTCTTTACTTAGTTAAAATATATGGATAACTGATTGTTATTAATATTGCTTAGTATCAAATCAAGTCTTTGAAAACAATATTCTAGTCTATTAAAGCAAATTTTACACCCCAGATTGATAAGGAAACACTTTATATCGACTAAATTCACAATTATTTTTTCAATATGTAAGCTGTGTCATCTGTTTACACATCTTGGACAAGGACACATGTCGACGACTGAATTTAACGTGTTAAATCAATAACAGTAATGCAGTTGTCATATATTTTAGTATAACATGTACATGTATAATTATTGATTTTGTCAACAATCTTTGGAGAACTTTGACAAATTATTTTAATTATAATACTGTGCCACTTTAATTAGTTCTTTCTGTGATTTCATACAAGCACTTCTAATAAAGGGTTTTGCTGGAAATACAATATTTAAGACGTATATTTTTTTCTAAATCTATATACACTTTGAAGAGATATAAAACTTTGCGTGTATTATATAAAAGAAGATGTTGAAATCATTTGAAGTCCGTTTAGTCCACTCAATATACTGATCTTATAATAGGTTACAGATGCAAAAGGAAAGAGCACATCGTTTTAAAAGCTTATTAAGCATATGCCGATTATTTATCCTGTGACGTTATAAGATGTCAAAGCACTGATGTTTAGTCAATTGCTTCATCAGAACTCAAATCCCTTTATCTCACTTTCTACATTTGCCAGAAATCCTTAAATTAAACATTGTAAAATATGACATTCAACAACAGCAAAAAACATATGATGGCATCTTTCATTTGATACAGTGATTAATACAAGGGAAGTAGATCGAATAAAGCACGTCACATTTACATCCCTTTTTCTAACCTTACGAGTGGACGTAGAGTATGTGGTTTTGCGTGGTACATCGCATTATGTCTATTTGCGTTCAGATGCTTTGTAATTATTTTTTGTCCGTGATTCGTCCTAGATGTTTAATTCAGGTTGCAGTGATGTCAGAAAAAAAGGGTGGGCATTAGAGTGTTACTGACCAATAGCAGTACAGTAAACCCATGTGCCTCAGATGTGTGTTTAACGACCTCATTTCCTACGCCAACTCTGGGTATAATACACAAATTAAGTGCCCAGCTGTGATTTCACAGCATGACGCAAGTTTTGTTGTTTGTGTTTTTGTTTGTTGTTGTTGTTTTTGTTGTTGTTATTGTTGTGTTTGTTTGGGTTTGTTTGGTTTTGTTTTTTTTTTCTTTTTGGTTGGGGCGCGGTGTACTACTTAAAGAAGGACATTCACAATGCCTTTAAGAAATCTAATAGTGTACTTTAACAGATATGTTGTCCATTACATGTATGCACATGAAAAAGCTTATCGTACAAATCAATTCTGTTAAAGCTCGCGGATTTATGATACGTGATTACAAAATATTTATATCTTACTCTGTTGTGTTACCAAAATCAAGTGGCACTGCTATACAATGATATGTTTGTATCCAAGTTTCAATCTATGTCATTTGCCGTTTATGCACGCAGCCATAAAATGTTAGGGTAAAAAGCTCTGTGCAATAGATCCGTTTAAAGGGGGCTTGATAATAATCCAGGCCATTCTCCTTATTGTGATTCAGAAGTTATCTGGTATACAATGAATACGTTTGTCCTGCAAAGTTTTCCTTAAATGGCTCAGGTCGTAGGTCGAGGCGTTTCGTTTTGATAAACTACCCATGGGCGATTGTATAAATTAACAGCAGTTGCTTACATAGTGCATTCTCAAGTGGCATCTTTTACACATATACTAACTCAGATTAAGAGGGGAACGAGTCAGGTTGGCACAATACCTTTCACTATATGCCCGGTAAATTGAGGGTTCACTCTTCAAAGACATCCTGGACAAAATGCTGTAAGTCTTGGTCCAACTATACTTTAATGTTTTGGTAACTGGTATTTTAAAACAGAAGAATATGCCTGACAATCAATCAAACATTAGCTATATTGACACATGCGAAATTGACCTGTACTTATTAACATTTTAGTAGGAATGTAGGCGTGACCCTAAGTGGGTCGTTGCAATCCTGTCTCATGCATTAATAAATATAACTTGGCGATGCACTTTTACCTCCACATGTGTTTTATTAATTGAAAGGTCGTGGGGCTTTTTTGGTTGTTTTGGTATCAAAAGCGATACAAAATGTTTCAAACTTATACATTGTAAATGAAAAATACAGACGCACAAACGTTAAAATGGTAGACAATATACGAGCATGTATTGATATAAATCAAGATTCTACTATTTTTTTGTTGTTGTTTTTTATATAAATATAATTTCAAATGTATGACATTTATTTTCACACACTTTTCTAGTTAAAGAGGATATATACCCAAGCGGAAGCTGTAGTCAACTTATCAATTCTTTGAAAACAATACCCGTTTGTCTGATGAAAGTTTAAAGCTGTTTGCAATACATATATATACTCTTGTCTTTCATTAGGAAGCGATAGGAATTCTGTTGATTTGATTAATGCTTGGGACTTCCGGTCTGAAGAAACGTGATTGATTTATGTAACATTCCTCATCTATTTATGGAAACTATTTAATTTTAACCAGACAGACCTGTTGATTGTATATCTTTCACACATTGTCATTGATTTTATAGTACTGCTCCTGTATATATCGGCCTTACAGGATATTGTTGATGATAATATAAGTCGCTGTTAAGCAAAGAATTGTTGTTTTAATGAATTTTCTAGTATGTTTTTTTTTAGTTTTGACCGATGACGTTTGTTTAGGATAATTAAGGCAAATAAAGCGATAAGCATTAGTTTAACTTGGCGCCCTTGTAAACCTATGTGTTTCTTACTGTGCAGCAAATATCGCATCATGCAATTTTCCCTAATTCAATAATCTAGGGTAAAATACAAGCACAAGGTTTTTTTTTAATTTCTTAAAAGAAATTATGTCGATGCTGTACGAATTGGATCTCAATCACTAATGCACCGTTCATATGTGTATCGTATGTGACAATCAACTTGCCCTGGTGGCATTATCCCTAGCAGCAATTTGTTGAACAGAACAGAACAGAATTTTTATTTAAGATTTGTACTTATAGTAGTGTATATTATCTTTACAACATGTAGACGTATACATAATACAGTTTGTAATACTACACACAGTCATATAGTATCTGCAATTTAATGATATTCTCTGGATGTGTTAGATGAGTTCAGATCAACTGAATTTCTTAAAATAGCAATAGCAATTTATCATTTGTGGTTTACGAGGGCAGTCGTGATCACAACAATTATTATTTGTCGATCAGTCCAGCTGGCATATAACGTTTTGAAGTAGTTTCAAAGAAATTTGTCTCATTTGTTACATGTGATGGCCTCATTAGTTTAAATTTATAATATTTAGATATCCATAATGAACGTAATTGTGCTTATACCATCTGTATTGTGGACAATGTTTTGTCTAGACAAGCACCTTTGATGCTGATATATATAGCTTAACACCAGTCAGAAAACGGAGCTAGCACTAGCAGTCTATCTGTTCTTGAAGCTTAGATAACAAGACTGTAAATGTAAGGAAGCCACAATAAAATACAGGCCATTGCTTTATTTTTCGGTTTGTTCATTTGATTTTGTTTTAGTTTGTTTAGTTTGTATTTGTTTGTGTTGTGTGTGTGCGTGCGTGCGTGCGTGTTTGTGTGTGTGTGTGTGCGTGCGTGTGTGTGTGCGTGCGTGCGTGCGTCCGTGCGTGCTTGCGCGCGTGTGTGTGTGTGTGCGCGCGTGCGTGTTTGTGTGTGTGTGCGTGAGTGTGTGCGTGCGTGCGTGCGTGCGTGCGTGTGTGTGTGTGTGTGTTTGGTGTGTGTGTGTGTGTG
Source organism: Sinonovacula constricta (assembly GCA_007844125.1). Classification (NCBI taxonomy): domain Eukaryota; kingdom Metazoa; phylum Mollusca; class Bivalvia; order Cardiida; family Solecurtidae; genus Sinonovacula; species Sinonovacula constricta. The sequence goes on along the minus strand of CM017559.1, from coordinate 47,028,254 downwards.
TGTGTGTGTGTGTGTGTGTGTGTGTGTGTGTGTGTGTGTGTGTGTGTGTGTGTGTGTGTGTGTGTGTGTGTGTGTGTGTGTGTGTGTGTGTGTGTGTGTGTGTGTGTGTGTGTTTTGAGGGGGTAGGTGGAAAGATAGTTAGAGAGAGATGAGGGGGAGAAAGTTAGAGATAGAGAAGGGACAGAGTGAGAGTACTAATTCATTTCTTTGCCGAGATCCCTAAACAGCAATCCCAAAATATATAAAATACTGCATCTATTATTTATAACGTATTTCTAGTTTGTAACACACGGCACGAACTGAAATGACAAATGCAGTTTATATGACTAACCTAACTTCTTCCAAATGTGCAGGAGCTACGTAACGATATAGGAAGGCCGATTCACGGACCGAGAATCACGTTGTATTCATACCTTCCTAGTTCCGGCAAGTGCCGACGAAAATGTAAACTCCTCATTTTGTCTGCGAAAAGTCATCCACGAGATATGCACGCTCGTGATGACGTGTCTAAAATTACATTAGGCCGTTTCCATGTATGCGTAATGGCCTTGTATACATTTCTTAAAGAAATTTTGAAATGTTGATTGCGTAAACCAATGCCAATCTTCTTTTACATTTCCTATATGTAAATCAAGCAATGTTTATCATTTCATTAAGGCAGTTTAATCTAATTTACAACCTGTTAATTAAAGTTCATGCATTTATAATGTTGTTTTCGTCTCCGAAATACTGGTCCATGTTAAGTGGGTTGTTGTTTAGTGATTGCTTTTAGATAAGCATTTTACAACGCCTTAGAATAGGTCGCCCCTATGTTTTGTCGTTGTTTCAGTTTTCCAAGCAATTCAAAATAATGTTTAAGTGATAACATAATTGCATTTGAACCTCATATTTTACATTTCCTAGATCTGTCAAGTTTGTGTTTCGTATCTCTTGTTTAGTTTATACTTCCGACGATGAAATGTTCCGCATGACTCTGCCCCACTGCCTACATAGACAGAGGCTGAAAGCAGAGGTGAAATGGTAGGAGAGTTTTAGCTCGTCACTCATAGGAATATAATGTTAGTGTTACACTGTAGTTGTTTTTAAATACGTTCGGCTTTTCTTATTTTCACATCCCATGTGGCACAAACATATCATCGAGACTGTCAGCTCGACACGCCATATCACGCCATATCACGCCAGTTTACAGTTTGGCCTATATTGGTTCACCGTTGTGATGATAGCATGCGATTTCTATTACGTCCATGAAAATAATTGATTAAACGACTAAATGAAAAATGCAAATAGTGCTGCTGCATTTAGACAAGCACGGACATTAAAAGATAGGCACGAAATTAAAGAAACACAAGCTCTCCAGATGTCTGCAAAGTAGAAGAAAAATAACTTGGAATTATTTATTAGAATATTTAAAGGGTGTTACTAAAATACGTTGGAATGTGGGCAGAGTCTATATTCCTTTTATGTTATTAAATCCTCAGGCTTTATCATCATCAACATCAGCATTATCGTTATCATCATCATCATCATCATCATCATCATCATCATCATCATCATCAACAACATCAACAACAACAACAACAATATGTGTACACCGACCATCAATCAAAATCATACTTCATTAAAATGTGTCCATCATTATTAAACAGTTAACAGAAAAGCTATCTATACTTTTAGTTATGTGCCGTGACAGAGGCCATACAACCATTGGTGGGGGGTAAGTGTCTTTTTTATATTCTTGTGGCATTGCTGTTGTTGTTTTTATTAATAATCTTTATGTAGTCTGTAGTTGTTTAAGAAATGTTCTGTTGATATGGAAGATTTAGAAAACACATGAGTATACGAGGTATTAGAATGATATATCTATAAAATATATACACATGCTGCATTTTATTTGTTTATGTTAAAGAGATTGTTTCTATGTGCATTAAATATATACTTAAATATAAAAAAAGTATGATGTTTTTAAGACAATAGGCAAACAAGACATTATTTGAATAATCTCAGTTACGTTTGCAAAAATATGATACATGATATGTACATGAAAGCAAATAAGGATTTCAAAAATTAACCAGACGTCTTTTGAATATACATTTCCAATCCTTATCCATATTGGATATTTTTTTCAGAAGTCACTGATGTGTTTGTAATATCTTAACAATGAGGACAAAATAAGAATAGGTTACAATAATGTACGATCTTTTTTAATCGACAGAAGCAAAAATGTTTATTTACAATGTGACCTAAAAATGTTAATTTTAGAATTTATTTATTTCCTTTATTAATAGTCACCCAAATGTCGCATGAAATGACGTAATTGCGTCAACACTTTTTAAATGATGTTTCTAAAAACACATATCGAACCTTAAAATAAATAAATAACAAAACATTGCGAATTCACCAATGATTGTTATTATAGTGTTGGTTTTCTAAAAAGGCGACAATGGTAATTAATATTAGTAAGTTCTAAAACTGTTGACGTTTTTGCGCAGTCCGCGTTATAACGTCTTCGGGTCAATATTTTTATATTTTGGTTCACACTTATTGTTGTGTTGGGTTTTGAGTCTGCAACTTTTTTAAATGTTGAGCCCTTAATACTAATAAATATTTGTCACAAATGCACAGTTGTGGAAAGAAGTTCGGTTTATTAAAGCTTTTCTGGTATTAAGCTTCCACTGATAACATAGACATACCATGGTTTGAAATATAGCCAACACTTGCCATATGACAGCATCTTGTCTGATTAGTGCCAAATTGATTCTGCAACATTGTCTAGAATAACAGAAGAAAATGTGAGGTTTTAAGCAATAACAAATTCAAATGCTTTCCTTTTCCCAATATATTTAAGCAGTTTGCGTTTTAGTATTTAATTTGTTATTTTACCCTTTGTTTGTAAGTTGGGTATGTTTATAGATTCATGCGGCCATGAGGGCATCGACATCGTGTTTGCAATCGACAGCTCCAGTAGTATCTGGAAACGGGATTTCGACCTCCAAATCCAGTTTATTCGCAACATCACTGAGCAATTCGACATTGGCAATGGACCCAAACAGACCCGAATTGGCCTTATCTCATTCGCCGACCGCTACTATCTGCATTTTCATCTGTGGCAAAACAACCGTCGGGACCTTCTGGACCTGGCCTTGCCGCGCGTCCGACATAGACTTAGCCGGAAAACCAACACAGCCTCCGCTCTGCACTTCATGCGGAAGTATATGTTCACTCACCGGTACGGCAGCCGAAAGAACGCGGCGCACGTAGCGGTGGTGGTCACTGACGGCAGGTCCCAAGACCGCGCCTCAACAATTCGGTCCGCTGAAAAGCTGAAGGCGACAGGCGTGCACGTGTTTGCTATTGGCGTCGGGGACGGGGTGGAACTCAAAGAAATAGAGGCGATCGCCAGTAGTCCTAGCTCTGACTACATTCTGACCGTAGACAGCTACCGTGCATTAGATTCCATGAAGTTCGTTTTGGCTAATAGGACGTGTTTAGGTAGGTGTGCGGTAAATGTATTAGTGACTTGTAAATATACAGGTACCTTTTTCTACAAAAAGTTGTGTAATTATATTATGTTGACCAAATCCATTATTAAAACTAAGACGAAATCAATTTAATCACAATACTTCTAAAACCTTCTTTTTTATGCTAACCTTTCCTTCAAAAATTGCATTATAATCCTTACAACGTAAAATGTCTCTCAAAAATGTAATTGGGTTTGTGTATTTTCAAAGAACTAACAAAGCACTACAATAATTCAAATTACAAAATGTAGTGATTAACCAATTTTGGGGCAATATTTTAAACGGGCATTCTCAAAATGGTTTCGCTTCATGTATTCAAAATCGATGTATGCAGCTCTTAATATGTTTTCAAAATTCGAGAGATTAAGACTAAGATATCGGTGAATACAAATGCCTCCCATTTTGCAACTGCCAGAGATTTAGTACTGTTTGGAATGTCTGTAATAAACCAAAGTCCGACCCTTAGAATGGCCGCAAAAGCTTACCTGGCGCACCAAACGGCGGGAAGTTGGTCATTTTTTAGAATTTTCTTTGCAAAGATTGAACACCAAAGGCCAAAAGTGACAATTAGTTTGTCAAACAAACTACTCGATCGTTATAAATTGAACGTATACCACAATTTCTCATCAAACATAGAAAAACAAAATAACTTGCATATATAGGCATCACTTCCAGAAATTGTTGTTTATGTAGTGACTTCGTTTTAATTTTAACATTTTTAAACAAGAAGAGTGATGCGGACTTATGAACATACCCGAATGTTGCCAATAATTTCGCCTAACACATGTCAATGGATTTTCGAAAACAAAAGTTAATAAGGGTGATCATTTAAGATATTCTTGTCTGTCGCGAAATTATGGAAATGCTTTGCATATTTTTACTAGAGTGATATTATTGCCAACTAGAAGCTACTTTTATTAGTTGTTTCTGATAAGTACAGATGTTTGATTGTCGACTGAAGGAACATTCTGTAAGTAATACGACATGTTGAAGTGACTAAATCATTAGCCATTTTGATGCAAATGATTGAAAGTATATAACAAAAGATCATCGATGCAAAGCATCAAAGGTCGTCGAGGTCCTGTTTAACAATTGGACGTTTTTGTCTTACAACAAACCAACCACGAAACAGCATTACCTTGTGAATAAAAAGATTTAAATACCGTCAAATTTTCATGTCTTAAAATTATATAAAGAAAGAGGTCCGAACAGAAACAGACTATAGCATATCATTTTACTTGTTCATAGTAAGTCGTCTGTAAATTCACTTGAACAAATCGAACATTCACATATTGAACATTGATTACCAATTAATTGACAATTAATTGACAATGTGGCAACATTTTAAACTACAATCTAATTTAAGTATAATATTCACCACAATTGAATAATAACCGAAATTCAATGCATGAAAGCGCGGCGATGATGTTTGAGTTTGTTGGGGGGGGTGTTGTTGTTTTGCTGTTGTAGTTGTTTGTTTGTTTGTGTTATTTGTGTTTTTTTAGAAGGGGGCGAAGAATTTTCGAAAGCTGTTAGGCCGAAATATTCATCTGAGAGTTACTTTTTATACTCGATTGTGTATCTTCCGTTTGTTATCCTTTGTAAAATGGGCTGGCAGGTAGATAAAAGTCGTCTATCTCATTAACTAAAAGACAGGACGTCAGTTGCCTAGATGATTAATAGACACTTTGCTGCAACGTTAGCGCGGAGAATAATTGTCCACATATTTACACTTTCTCTGCCACGTCCTATATCGGCTTCAATATTTGAGATACACCTTGCCAATTATATTCCTCTCTGCCTGCTAACGAGCCATTTCCAAACCCCGTTGGTCTATTGTCTGGATGTTCCTCGCCGGATTTTCAAGGATGCAGATGTTAATACAAATATTTAATTTTGCATTTTATGCGAAGTCGATACCATGCAACATAGAGGTTGATTGTAAGCCTACTTGTTCAAAAATGTACACCCATTTTACTCCTTAAACAAGCCTGAGAAAAGATATCCATTTTCTTCATAAGCATACTCCAGAAACATAATAAAATGTTGACATGTTTTAATATGCAAAACTAAAGATTTAATCATTAAAAAGTATCAAAAGTTTAAAGTAAGTTATATATATTTGAATGCATTATTCCAGACATCGAGTGTTAAAAGGAAACACAATAAAACACAACAGACAAAAGGGTTCTACTAAAATAACTTAAAAGTACCTAAATAAAGCATGCACGTAAATGTAGATATTAAAGCATTATCGCCATGAGGTATATGGCTAAATTAATAATTAGAAAGTCCTTATTAAATGTTCTCATAGTACTATTTAATATGATCATTTTTTTAAATAAAAGGTCCGCTTACGACGACACCAGCGCCTCCACCCGTCGTTGCCACGACAGCACGGCCACCACCAGTTCTGCTTACCCTTCCGGTCCCTCACTTTGACAACCTGCCTAGAATTCCGACAACGACAGAGTCCACGGACTTCGAGCTTCAGGCAGATATAGACCCAAGACTCAATGTTTCAAGTAAGTTTGTTATATGGTTTGAGAACTGCTTGTGATTGGTTTGTCGTGCAGGTAGCGTTAGTTGTCTTGTTTCCTTACATGTACGTGTTTCTTATTTGTTCGTGCCGTCGCTTTAAGTCAGACGGCAGATGTCGATGATAAAAATGTAGAGAAAGATGAATAATAATGTCTTACTCTAAACTGATCCTCTATCAAATAACGTTATATGCAGATAAATAATTGCGGATTAAAGTGTGAATTTGTTTTGATATCTTTAGATAAACTTTCGACAAACTAATCTTAAGGAAAGTCATTGTGATAAACAAAAGTATTTTATTTCGTGCATAACATCAGCATAGGAACTCTAATCCCTTGTACGTTTTTTGTCAGTGCTCACTTTACCTGTACCCGAACGGGAACTGCCAAGAAATGATTTGTATTCAGAATAAAACACTTTTCAAGATTCCAGGAACCATATCTGTGATTTTCTAGTTTATTTCTGACGTCGACGTTGATGTCTAAGCACGATAGTTGCTAGTCAGTTTTTGTTGTGGTAACCGCCCGTTAAATGTGTTATGGCCTCATCTATTGTAAATACCGCTTATCTTATCATGTCTTTACGACAGTTTGAGATAATTCGCCGCAGTGCAAACGGTGTTATGCTGCAGAGAAGATTGTCTATTTATATTTTAAATTTAAACATCTTTTGGTCTGTAATATCGATGATAGTAATCAACTTGGCAGTTTCTATTACATATAAATGTTCCTCAAACATTTCAGAGTAAATTGTTTTTGTCATAAATCTTGTTTATGTAATAAATCGTTGTTTTTTTTTTCTATCTCCTTTTTTATTAAATTCCTTGATTCTTTAAAATATTGTATTCTTTCTTACTTCTGCAATACTGTAGTTTCTTTATTCATTTATTACTAATGCTTTACCCAGTTCTTACTGTTTTCATCTCTATAACTAGAAGTCTTATGACAAGCATGGCCTTAGTAAAGCCAATATATACTGAATGGAGAAAGTTTAGTCACTCCGGATACTTTTTGCTTTATTTTTGTTAAATACCCATATAAAAGACAAAACAAGTACTTAATGCAAAGTTTATTTCATATTAAATTCAGCTCAATAATTTCAACAAAAATAATCTCTACAAAAAAACACGTATTTACCAATCCGATTTAACATAGAGGTCAAAATAAAATAAAAAATCACACAACAGTCAATAACGAGTATGTCCACCTCTAGCTCTAAGAACAGACAGCGACGCCTTATGCTGTTGATCAGTTTTCTGACAAAATTCAAAGGTGTCAGTGCCCACTCCTCATGCAATGCACGCTCCAGGTCAGCAACGTCATTGACATCATTTCGATTATGCATTTTTTGACCAAGGTAGTCAGTCCCACATGTGTTCGATTGGGGAGAGATCTGACGATTTTGCTGGCCACTCGATGGTATTGATGTTGTTTGCTTTAAGAACATTGGTTGTGTGTCGTGCGGAGTGGCATCGGGCATTATCCTGCTACAGAACGCCAAGCATTGCCGTTCACTATGTATGGAACTATGACTGGAACGATGATTCCGTCACATTAACGAGCAGCATTTAAAGTCCCACGCACAGTTTTTAGTTCTGTCTTCCCGGTATTGTAAATTTCACCCCAAGTCATAACACTTCCGACACCTTAACGGTCATATGTATCAATGACGTTGACGGGATCCATCTTGTCTCCCCGACGTCGCGAAACTTCGACCCCGGCATCAGCCTCTAGGAGGCTACACCTTGATTCATCTGTGAAAACCACCCTATTCCATCGATGCCGTGTCTAACGACTATCCTGACGTGCCCAGTTCTCACGTGCGGCGCGGTGACATACTGTCAATTGAACACCTTCATAGCGACGTCAAGCAATTCACCTAGCGGCTCTCGGGCGGTTTCGCGCAGTAGAATGTGATATCCTCGTCCCTGTGGCTTGTCTTAGTCGCTAAGCAAGGGTTTTAGCAGTCATCAATCTATAACGTCTTGATGACGTCACTATATACCGACGCTTGCATGGCGTCGTTTTTTAATGTTCTTCCAGAACGGGGTCTGTCTTTAACGCTACCCATTTGTAGGAAACGCTCTTGGAGACGATGAATTGTCCGTTTATGGTAACTTAAATGTCGTCCGATGTCAAAAACACGTGCACCCGCAGCAAGCATTCCCAAAGCAACATTTCTATCATTTACGGATAGACTGGGGGGGGGGGTACCCATGCTAGCTAAAACAAACTTTACTCATGTTATTTTCAGTGAACACAATTCTCTTCCAATATCTAAATTCAAATGTAAAAATAACCTTGTTGGTTTACCTGGGCATGTGCACTTTGTGCATTTTCAGATTTTACAAATACGCTGTTGCACGAGTCGTTTTTATGACATTGTCGATATGTACATGTATATATTCAGCAAGCATAATGCAATTCGTGTTATCAGTTTGAACTTGATATTTGCAGTATTGAAGATTTTGCACGCAAGCGAAAATCGTGACTAAACTTTTTTCATTCAGTTTTATTACAAGATAATGTTTATTTAAATAGTGTTTCATGTACCTGTCATAATTATCATTGTTCAGTGTGTAAATATGCCATGTTATGTACTAGGATTATTCTCATGTCATTGAACTAGCCGGCTATTTCACCTTGTATGTTTTACCATATCTGCCCTCAAAGCAGCAAATATTTTGCTTAACAATATCCGATAGTCTAGCTCATAAGTTTTCTGCCTTCAGGGACATTGATAAGCGTTTTAGTACACACCAGTCAGTGGGGAGTAGTTTTCTATGATAAATACTATCATATTTATATTTCATTAATTTGCTAACATATTTCCTATTACAGACTGTGGAGGTAAGCCTGCAGACATCTACTTCGCTCTCGACGCTTCTAACAGCATCTGGCCCGAAGACTTTAAGAAACAGCTTGCATTCATCCGAGACCTTATAAGCGTCTTCGATATCTCCCGCGGAAAGACACGAGTGGGACTCGTCACCTTCAGCGATACTGTAGCTCCTATATTCGACTTTGAACATCGACAAGAAAAAGAGCACCTTTTCAAGAAGATGGAAGAAATAACATTCATGAGCGGACGCACAGACACAGCCTTGGCATTACAATTTATCATGGACCAGGGCTTCTCTTTTGATGTCACCAGACCAGAGGTAGCACACATCGCACTTATATTCACTGACGGACTTTCGCGAAACCCACGGAATACTGCGAGAGCTGCCGAACTTGCCAAACGGAAAGGGATCTACCTGTTCGCTATCGGGATTGGAATGAGCGTTGAGCGAACTGAGCTCGGTGATATTGCAAGTGATCCGGATGACGAGTTTGTGTTCCACGTCAGCAATTTCAGTGTCCTGAACACAATAAAGGACATTCTTGCAATCAAGACATGCGCAGTTCAACCGGTCGATTACGTAGCCGATCAGAGTAAAACAGGTAACTATCTATAGCAATCCGTCACTTAGACGCGCTTATATTACTGTCAGTAAGACCTGCTTTCATCACTTTACAAAGACGCGCTTAAAAATAAAATCTCCTGTCATTAATTTATGTACTTTTGACGGTATATGTTGGTTTTCCAAAGAAATGGCAAAACCTATTTTCAACATACTTGACAAAAGCATATAAATAAATCAATGCATGTTGAAAATTTGCTTGCAAATGGCTTAACTTTATTATAATAATCATCATCGTACTTTTGAAATGCCGCTGTACTCTAATTTCTATTTATGTGTGATATCATATCTTAATAAACAAATTTGTATTGTGCTTTAGAGGTAGTATCCGACAGTTTTTACCATTTTTTTCTAAGACAAATAAATAAGTCATTGTTACCTGAAAAAGGTCAGCAAAATGCTATTCATTAATGCCTTATATCTGTGTGAACAGTGAAACCTCAATCCCATATCGTTACGGCATACAGGTATTTTCTATCTGAGCCACGCTGCAGAGATTTTTAAACTGTGAAAACCCCGTGACAACAACTTTTGAGGTCACCTTATATAGTCATCTGGGCAATCCGCTCTGACGTCGATATCTACATGTATTTTAGCAGGAATCACTGTCGCGCTAATTTGAAGATTTGGAAATAATTTACACTTTGGCATTTTTTTTTCAAATTGTACTATCTTACAATATAGTTTGTGTTCAAAATCGTCTTAACTAAGATGGAAGTATGAGTTTATGCAGACATTATTCCCCAAATATTCAAGGTGGTTTGAAATTTTACATTTCTTTGATATTGGAAAACTGTCGGATATAGCTTTATTACCGTATATTTAATTGTGCATTTTGTGAAAATTCGCGCATGCGCATTTAAATATTATTGCGACATTATCTGTCATTCTATTTAATAAAAAATATGACTAATGCAATTGAGCCGATGCAAGTGCCAATCATAATTTAAAACAACATGCTTTACACAATCCATAGAAAAGTTCCAACATTTTGAACTCAGAACACGCCCATCTGCTAAATGTTAAAGGTCTGAAGTTATAACATTTCACGTTCGCCTATTTACGATTTTACTTCTAGTTATTCATACAAAGTACATACATACATTAATGATACGAGACAATCTAATTCATTTTCCTAATTGTAATTCAATAGCTTCCATTTTTCAAACTTTAAAAGTACTAAAACGATTATAACACTTTATTCATTTCCTCAGTATGAATGAAATTTGTTTATGCTCTATTTTATATTTCTATTGTAGCATGTGTTGTAAACGACACAACAGATCTGATGTTTGTTTACGACTCTGCGCAGCTTGGCATTCATAAGACCCGCAAGATTACCAAATTTGTGTATGATATCACTTCCGTCTTGGACACTAGTGACCGGAAGTTAAAGATAGGTCGAATGACAGAGAACTGCCTGACGGGGGCGGATACGTTTTTGACGACACAGAAGGAGTCCATGGACTTCGATGATGTGAATTTTCCGGACATGCGCAGACTTATCCAGAAAGTAGCCAATGTGGGTTTCGCAGAATCCTACGGGGCCAGGAGGCTAGCCAAAAAGATCGTTGTTTTATTTTTAGATGATGATATGGAGAATCTAAAGCAAGCAGCAGCTGAGATGGACCGACTGCGGGACACGCACACGCTGGTTGTGACGATCGGAGGAACGGACCTGCGAACAGCGGCCGCCTTCTCATCGCGACCGGCTAATGACTATATTGTCCACATACCCTCCTATAAATACCTTCAGGCTGCTAAGTCAACGTTGTTGAATAAGCTATGTAACGTGTTCGCTTTGTAACCGGTAACACTAAAGATATGTGATTTTATATGTGTTCGTGTTACTTTCTACATTTGAAACGTGTCAATATTAAAAGAATAACTTGATGATATTGTCTTTGCTATGCTTTAATAATTGCAAAATGTCATTGAGATACGATAGTATAATTATAGTACAGCATAGTATTTTTTATCAATTGCCATACTAACATTTGCAATTGTATGAATGCTCACTAGCAATCGGTAAGTGTTGTGCCTGTCTAACATGCTAGTACGTATAATGAGAGCAAAGTACCAACGCAACGTTCCGTTTTACACATTCAACATTTTGTGACTACGTTTACACAAAAATATCGCCCTTTTCTAGTGAAAATACTTTTGACCGTATGAATTGCAAGGCCGCCAGTAAGGACGGCAAACATATTTCTTTACTAATTTTATTATGACAAAAGCGACATGTTCGATGTAGAACAAAACGTGTTAGTTTAACATAATCAAACCATACTAGACATTCTAGAACAATTCCATGCACAAGGGTAAATGCATTGTTTTGTTTTTCTTTTGCAAGAATCATCCACGCCAGTGCAAGAAAAGATATTACATGTACTTGGGTGGTGTTGTTTTTTTCAAAATTGTTTTCTGAAGATTATGACGCCTCGCCTTATTGGGTGTATATAAGCATAAATACATTGTTTAATAGATATGCAGCATAAGAAACTGTTTTCTTATTTACTTTGTGTTGGGAAAACTTTCATGACTTTAAAACACTTATAATTATATTTATTTCAACTTTTTTTCGAGTAGTGCCTATTTTAATAGATTCATTCAGAAAGGCTAGTGAAAGTTTTTGGATCTAAACTTTTGACTTGTGTAAATATAAAACTTAAAAGCACGTAAACTTGCCAAATTTACATTGTAAATATCATTGTGTGTGCCAAATATTTTTTTTTTTTTTTTTTTTTTTTGTTTTGTTTTGTTTAATGCTCAGTCTTGTTAAATGGGTATATTTTTACATATTCATTATGCAAGGTATCATTATCCTGCAATCCTTACCTTTGTATTGAATGTTATGTAATAATAAATTCGAGGGCAAAACATGTATATTTTGTGCATCATTTTGTATATATTGTTTTATAAACATACGAAATAAATTTACAAAAACAGAATGTTATTTCTGTAATAGAAACTAGTTGTCAGTGTTGTTGTTTTCTTGTTGTTTTTGTTTGTTTGTTTTTGTGTTGTTTGTTTTTGTTGATTTCGTTTTTACAACGACGATAATGACGACTATAGTGATGACAGGAGGAGGAAATATAAGACGATCAGGTAACATGGATCCAGGTGTGAATGATGATGAACATGAATATATTCTTATCATAAACAAATATTATACTACAGTGAAAGGAGTTATTAAACGAACGCTTACCTTTGCTAAGCGTCTCTAATGGAATGACTGATTTTAACCTGGCTTGCTCATTTGATGTAAATTACGTGGAAAGTATTATAAGTAGTAAAATAGGTTTACGTCACTGATATTCGTGTATGAGAAAAATGGTTGTAACTTCATTGACCCCACAGATGATATTTGCGGCAATTTTAAGTTGTATGTAATAGTGAAACTTTAATAAAGCGTACATGATGAAAATTAAACACAAATGATACGAAATAACCAATCAATTTATTTGAGAAATCAATGACTATAGATTATGAAAGTTAGGCGACACAGTTTAATACGTGCATTTCGTTATGCCTATCCAATTACTAAGGAAACACGGGTGCTTGCAAAGACTCAAGTGAAAAGTTCTACATAAATAAACAGACATAATATTAATAAAACAATTGAAAAATGAAAACACTCATGTAAGTAAGTGTACTAAAAGGTACATCAAATAAGTAAATACTAAACCATGTCATTACTAATAATAAGAAAAGAAAAGGGAATAGATATCTAATGTATCTATATAGGGCACGCCCGTGTCAGTTATTGTTGCTCATGGCTGAAAAATTTAGTAAGATGTTAAAATACGTTAACCTCTCCGAAATGAAATGAAATAACAAGAAGGCTTAGCAAATACATATTTTCATATTAACAAATAATCAGAGACGATAAAGTTTGTTGCATCTCACCTCTTATTTGTACACGCAAATGAAATTGATTGTAATGATTTTACGCCTGAACTGTTTACACTCACTGGTATATAAACATATTTTTTTTTCAAAATTTCTTTCTGAGAGACGTGCAAGGATTCACAAAAATGGTTCACAAATAACTGCTTTACTTTTGTAGCATTAATTGCATCTGCAGGTGGTGTATGTGTTACTTCTGGATATCAAACATGTCTTGTACTGTTGGTGGAATAACGCAGCAGAATCTTTGAGGTTTCCTCTTGCTCTATCCAACGAGTGTTATTTTTGTGATGTTTTTACTTCCATCAACAGCAGTGTTTAAGTAATTTGGAGACGGTGTTCTGGGGCGTCAGAAATAAGAACTGGCTTAATGGTTGGTCTCAATTGACGATTAAGCTTATTAATTTCTCATCCCATCTGGAAATATAATATATTTAGAACTTTATCCTGTCAGGTAGACCTATCTTATAGGCACCAAGACAACAATGGATTTTTTTTCCCAAATATTTCATTTCTTTGGCAGTCTAGAATTTTGTGCTTTATAAAAATAGTACATCTGCCCTTAACCGAATACAATGTTATTTTTAATTACGTCACTATTTTATTTATATTTTATGATATCATTATATCATATTTTAATTAGTCCCCTCTCCTAAATGATATAGAAGCTAAACCGCGAGTTAAATTAGGAGACTTGAGAGACGTTCTTCCCTATGGGAGCCTTCTGAGGAAACAACGTTATAATAAAGGTACAACTAGAACCGTGTCTATGTTCAATAACGAACAATGAATCACTACAAGCCCCTCGGTCTTGCTACAATGCTGACATATTAACCTTTGAGGCAATCCTTTTGACCGCTGACCGTTCCGAGGCGGTAATGCATTAAATGTATCGCCGCAGTTCTTTGTTGTTGTTTGTTTTGTTGTTTGTTGTTTGTTTTTGTTGTTTGTTTTTTTTACTTTTTTACATTTGACTACCATGTGAATACCTTTGCCCTATGCCTTTTCAAATTTGAATCTGTGTTGCAATAAACTTAGTGTCATGTCGTATGTTGTATTCATTATCTTATCTATGTTGTCTGTGCAGTTTGGCGGTCGTTAAATATCTCCGTGCGCATAATCTATGTTGTCATTGTTTTCAATTAAGATTGGTATCTATTATTTCCTATGACGTGCGTTGCGTTGGAATTTGGTTCTTCAACTCCATCTACACATAAAAAGGATGCTACAATGACTCTCTCATCTCCTTTGGTATTTTTTTCCTTTTATCGAATATTTTATTTCTATGACAATCTGGATTTTATTAAAATATTTCATTTATTTGTCAATCTAGAACTGTGTGCTTTATAAAATAAGTACATCTACCCTTAACCAAATGCAATGTTATTTTTAATTACGTCCATATTTTATATTTATTTATGATATCGTTTCTTAGAGCTAAGTATATGGCACATATGAAATGTTCAAATATGTTTAATGTGCACTGTTTCTGTTAGAGAAACTCTTCAAGACATTTGAGGTTAAAACTTTGTAAACCAGATCGACCCTGTGCCGAGTAACCGTTTAATATAGGATTTGCTCTATTTTATATCATGGTTTGTCTCAGCTTAAATGTAACTTTTACATTTGACTTGCATGTCAAAACTTTTGTGCTTTTTTACATTTTACTATAGGCTGCAATACTTAATAATTGATAAACAACGTTAGGAATTTAATTAGGAGCACTCTTTATCGTCGTCTTATTCTATCAGTGTTCTTTGTATTACCAGTATTGTCTGTATGCCCACAAGATATGTCTCATGGTTCCATCAAAATCAAGTGTTCCACGGACGAAATTTGCTTTTTCTGTGGCAGTATTTCGCGCTTCCGCGGAAGCTGTCTAACTAAACTAACTAGTGGTTGCTAGGCATTTTTGTTGTAGTAACCGACCATAAAAATGTCATCAGCTGCATCTATTTTAAACACTAGATCTCTTATCGAATATTTTCGGGAAAAAACGCGTTCGTACTTTTTGTTGTTGATGTTGTTGTATTTCGTTTCCTGTTTTGTTTCTTAGATACATCGTAGCGATCAGTTATGATCATTATAGCAATGTCCAGCTGTTGGGGTGGGGGAAGACCCAAGACAAATGTCTGGGTAGAACCACTGGCGCGCGGCAGGTCAGCTGAAAATCTTTCCACATTAAGTACTTTGTCCTGAACGGGACTCGAACCCACGAGCTGTTTTTAATACAACGCAGCGATCAATTAATGTCAGTATAGCAGCGTCTAGCTATTTTGGTGGAGGAAGATCCCAGACAAATGTCTGGTTAGAACCTCCGGCGCTACTGCATTTAGTCATTCCAACATTAAGTCGAACAAGGCCCACGCGGTTGTAGGCTAAGCAGGCTGAGGAGATACAAATCGGCGACTTTACCACTACGCCACGGGCACCCCACGCGACGTTTTCTGCATTACGAAGAATGTACAGATGCAAAAAGTACTTGTTTATTCGTACTTTAATATATTCTTGCTTTTTATCTTTATCTAAGCCACCCTTCACTTTCAATTACATATACAGTTTATAAACTATCGCGTGGAGATATTAACTGCGTCTCGGAATAAGTTTTTGCTTATTTGAAGGTTGTTCCTGATACATATCACTTTAGGGAATGAACAGTTTGCACTTATTCCCTGCGTCGTTTAAAGTTTTCGCACTTAATCAAATGTTTATACTTTCTGTTATATATGTATCAATGTTTGGTATTGGTGTTTGAAATATAAAATTTATATATAATGTTATTTCAAACACCAATACGAAGCACTGGTGAACCCGCAGGGCTAAGGCACTGGTCTAGCTCTAGGGACGCAATAAATACACTGTGAAGTTTAGACAAACAGTGAGTCCAAACATTTTAATAAGTGCAGATAAATGCATGGATGGACGGACGGCGAGACCGACAAACAGGCCGACAGGGAGATAGAGAGGGTGGCAAGCTGGCAGGAAGTTCATGGCCTATAACCATGTGCAGCACTTGCCAGTTGCTTTCCAAAACCATTAAAAACCCACTGGATAGTTTCTATCGCACACAACTTTACTGTTTTACTGTTAAGGAAATACATAACAGCGACACAATAATGGTCAATATAGCGGCATACTGCTATTATGGTGAAAGAATGGGCAGATGGGCAGTAGTTCCTGAATGTTTCATCAAACTATATAAAGCAATGAACGAAATGCAAAGCCAGTCTAATTCTAGTTGATACATCGAAATTTTGCGTGTTCAGTGCCGGTGTGTGAAATTGCTGGCTATTTTGTCTTTGGACGCATGGGTCAGAATACAAACAACAGAATAGAGCATAACTTTTGACTTGTACATAACACAAGGTAACAAGTGCAATTTAAATTAAACAAATCAGACAAACACACATGAACATTAGCAATTTCAAGTGACAGGTAATCATATGGCAGCATTTTAAACTACAATCTAATTTAATTATGATATTCACAAAAGATGCATAATAACCGAAATCCGGTGTATGAAAGCACCGCACTTTACTTGTTGATAGTACAACAAGGCGCCATCCATCTTGTCTTTTCCAGGAATGGTTATACAATTTATATATAGACGCTGAGCTCATGCAAATGTTTTCAAATACATTTTTTTATATTGACGATACTTGTGAAATTACACTATTTTATTATAATTAGAGTTATTTTGTTTGTATACAATATTTTTATCAGTTTTAACTCCCGATGTAGGTTCTTGCTGATAGTTGCCTCACTTTGACTGGATCATTTATTTTACAATGTTTGTTGGCGATGGTATTCCTAGGTCATTTTGCCTACCGACCGTTCCAAGACGGTAGCTTTTGTTTTTATCTGTAGTAATTCTGATAGGACATTTTCTTATCGTATTTTCCTATTCATATAGCATTGCATTGTATACACAGAGTTGTTGAGGAAGAGCATATGTATGTAATATCATCATGTTGTAGTCCCTCGAGATATATTACGACTATGTTATGTAGAGAAATAACACAGTTATGTTAATATGTTACCTGTATATTACAGTATTTTAAAACAAGTTACATTTTAAAGGCAAAATGCATGTATATCAAAAGAGAACTTGTGCTGGGTCATTATACAACTTTAAACCTCTGACTAGTGTTAATGAAAACAGAGATAAATTTTAAAATAGTAAATAAAAAACAATGCCAATGCTTTCAATTTGTAGTAATAGTCATAATAGTTTGTGTAATTTGTCTGTTTGCCACAGGGTCTTTTCCTAATATTTCGCACAATCGCATTTATGCAAATCTGATTTTTAAATAACTTGTTGACATACACTAATTGTCATTTACCGAACCTGGTAGCGCAATGGTACAGCGTCGGCTCCAGGTACGGGAATCACCGTGTTCGATCCCCGGCCGCGACATACCAAAGTCGTTAAAATTGTAGTGGTATAGCTCCCTCGCTAACGCTCACGAAAAAATAAGGGTAGTTCCACGACTGGTTGGCCCGGTGTCAGGATAATGTGACTTGGTGTGGTATCATGCCAGGTATTCACGGCATGTTATACACAGTGAAGGCAGCACTATGTCTGCTTCAAGTGGACACCCTCTCCAGAAAACTGAAATACTGTTGGTGGGACGATAAACCCAACAAATAAACAAAAAAATATTATAAATCGTAACAATTATAAGAGTTCTCATAAAAAAAATTATCTGCCCTCATTGTGAAAATAATACTAAATTGGACACGATAAAACACAAAAGAACTTTAATATAATTTCATTAATTGTTCTTATTTATAATTCTCTAGTGGAGTTTTTTTATGATTCATTTCTCTTGCATCTTTTTTCTATGACACCGGTAAATGGAGTCATTCTGATAACAAACATGGCGTCATAACTACTGCCATTCTCTGTGGAACAATGCTAATTGAATAATCCTTAATGGTGAAACATTTAGGTAACGTTTATGAATTTACATTTTTCTTTACTTTATCATGTGTTATGTTACAAAATATGTACTGGTTTTAATAGTTTGACGCAAAATAATCGTTAACTGGGCTCACCAGGAAACCTGATACTAGTGTTTTAGAGAAATCATTAATAATCATTTCCTAAAGCTGAATATATTTTGACTGCATTTAAAGTACTTATATTATAAGATTTTTAAAATTCCAAGAAGTTTTTGTTTAACGTTATTTGTGCAAACGCTGTATATTATTTATTGCGTTGATTAATGGGATTGTCATTTAGTTCTGATTTAGAGGCGGCATAATTAAGAACTTCAAAGGCCAAAGTTAATCAGCCTGTAACACATCTAATGTTACAATTCCAATAAGGCTGTACATAAAACAGCATATATCAAAATTATCACCTAAATTGAATACATAAATCGCAATTATGTAAGGGATTTAATATTGATGATATTATTGCATTTATAATTAGTCACAAGCAAGCTTAATACATACCACCTTATAATTGCACACACTATTTTTATAGTTCAAATAAATCCATTTTAAGACAACATAAAAACAAGGCTCAATGCTCAAGGAATAGGTGAATAGCCTGTTCGTATGTTAATTGTATTATAGTGAGGCTTTAAAATCAATTTAATAAAAGAATCACGTTTTACTTTTAAACTATGTAAAATGACATATTATTTAAATAATATATCTAAATATTCCTGTAATAGCTTAATATTAATGTAATGAAGAATTGTGAAGAAGGCTACTCCCGAACGTCGTTAAGAGACACAGCGTGAGAAATACTAAGCTGCATGTTAATGGATTAAACGCATACTTGAATGTCTTACATACTTAAATGATTTATAAGGCCTATTGAAAGTATGGAAAGAATCTTTAAAATTTGTATTTTCTTATGAAAATTGGCATGAGCATCGACGAGTGCTCAAAATAGCATGTTAATGTTGACAACCTGAGTACACGCAAAAGAAAGTCGATTTTAATGATGTAAAATCCGGAGTCATTATACCTTTCTGACAGCGCAAGCAATATAAAATTATTGTAAGGGGCGTGATATGGTAATTAAAAAAATACGATTGCTTGTGTTTTCCTTTTTGGCATTAATTGTATCCACAGGTGTTGACGTCGGTGTAACTTCTAGTTATTGTACGCATTCTCTGTTAAACGGTCTTGGCATATCTCGCCAGGTTTTTTAGGGGTTTCTTGTTGCCCGACCCAACGACTTTTATTTTCATAGTCTAAACATTCCCGTCAACACCCTTTATCAAGTAATTCGGAAATGGTGTTCTGTAGCTTCACAATTTAATACGTGAAGCACGATATTAATTTGCTAAAGATTTTTTATCATCATATTTGCATAAGTGTCCTTAACTGCTTTTATACGTTAAAGCAATAATATTATTTCGGCGAAAGAGTTTTGATAACACCTTCCTCAGTTTGTGGAATCTTTAGCCTTTTTACATTTTATAGTCATGAGCTGGTTCATGGCATTGAAATTTGATCTTTAGTGCAAGCTCTTACAAACCGAGTAAGTTGGGAAAACTGTTTTAGTGAAGTGAACGAAGATAGTTGTCGATAGTCACGAAGGTGATCTCTGAATTTCACCATCAAAGTCAATACGCAATGGTACATCGCATAGTTATTTGCACAAATATACAAAAGTATTTTAAATACTTGCAATACGTAAACTATCATCACTGTTACGATAAAAGTTCGAAAGCATTACCATTTTTTAACTTAGATACAGTTTCACTATTTCGTCATCGATTCAAGACATTTTTACGATAATTTAGCAAATCTGTGAATATCACAAGTTTTCGAAAAAGTGTATTGTAATTGCTCTGTATTACGCGTTTATTCGATTACGTTATTCCCGCATACATTATCAAACAATGACGTCATGTTGAGCAAGCGTTTGTTTCCATGGAAAAACACATAATTCCATATATTGCACTATACTACGCTTTTGTACAAAAAATCACATTGTATTCTTAACTTTTAAGCGTTTTGTGGAAAATAAATGCTTAAATTGACTAGTGTGACAATGACAATAACAGAAAGTAGGGCCAGATTTTTAAAAGAATGTGATACGAAATCGAAACACAACGGTGTTCAATACATATAGTTGGTCGTTCAAATACACTGTATTCGTAGTAGAATGATTGTATTCCATAAATGTAAACGTAGCATAGGATGTAGCACAAGGTAAGTCAACACCAAAAACACGACAAAAATCTAAATATTTATGTTAAAATCCTCGCTTTTGTCATAAACTTAAGTACAGATGTAAGCGTTTGAAACGTTGACCGTTGACCGCAATGTAAAAATATAAGCCGTATTGTTTGAAACAATGTACAGTGCATGCTTAATTAGTTAGTATATGCTCTGAAAAAGTCACATGACTTAGCCATTGGCTAACATTATTACCCCCTTTAAAAATGCTCGTGCAAACATATAAATTGATTACAATATCAAAACACTTTTATTATAATGCTTTTAAAAGGGTACGGCTGCACAAATATGACGCTAATAAAGAATACAGACAGAAATGCAACTTTTTTATTCTTCAAGAAAATATTAAATATCACCCCCACCGCCTTTTGAAACTGTGAGCTGCTAGTAAACAACAAGCTACATGTCTTGTTTTATCTAATACTACTACATACCCGAACCCGTGCGCCCTATATTCAGAGGACTCCGGGCTCCGGTCGCGATATACAATATATCACAGTCGTTAAAATAGAAGTTGTATAGAAATAGAGATAGTTCAAACTGGGTAGATTTTGGTATAATTCCAGGAGATGTTATATACAATGAAGGCGGCACTCTATATCTGTTTCAAGTTAACACCATCTAATGGCTACTGAATATATATTACTGCCACAATAAAACCCTTCTAACAAACAAACAAATCAACAATATCTGTCAAATGATCAAGTCGGGGTGTGGACAAATGGCTTGCGTACTTCTTGCAGGTGTTATGTTGGAGTGAGAAAACAACAGATACCACGGCCAGATGCCAATAGCCGTTATATTATAGCAATCATAAAATTGACCCAAAGACTTTTATGATAAATATCATGGCACATAAAACCACGGTTCACTAAATATTTTTAATTAATGCGCAAATAGAAATCAGTGAACTTTTATGACTAACGAAATTCAAATTAATACCACATGCTGAATTATAGATTTGTTTCGAAGTGATTTTAAAACAAATACTGCGATTTATCAATTCTGCCCTTAAACTATCATATGTATTCTTAATACCATATTATTTGAGATCTCGGCAGAAATGTCATTTAGTAATAATAGTTCGATTGCCATCTGTTCCCTTTCGCTATTTGGGTGATTAGTTATTCTCTTCCGGTGTTTTGGTGAAATTGAGCATCAGGAAGATAAAGATCTTTTACTCGTTAACATGATGGACGGGACGTCAGATAATTCGTTGGTGTGTAGACAATATTCTTCCACATCAGTGGGGAGAGATTTGGCATACTCACAACTTATCTACTACAGCCACGGCCTATCCGAACCAGCGTGAGATTGATCTAATTAGGAATCCTAACTGGTAATGGGTCATTGCTAAACAATGTTACACTTTTGTTGGTTGTTCATCTCCCCGGTTTCTCCAGAATATAGATACCAGTATAACGGTTATTTAACAAACACATCCCACCATCTTAATTTCCTCACATTTTGATAGCGTTTGTTATTTGATTCATTAAGTCACTTAGGTGCAAATCTGTTATATAAATTTTGTATTTCGCATATTACTCGAAGGTACCTTGAACATACGCATGTATAAAGTGTTATAATAATATACTGAGATGTTTGTTTTCATATTAACATTTTATGTTATAATAAAACACAAAATTACAAAAATGGAATGATCTCGAATAAGACAGTAGGATAAACAAGACACGATGTCTCTACACCATACGGACCTCGAATAAGACAGTAGGATAAACAAGACACGATGTCTCTATAACATACGAGTCTCGAATAAGACAATATGATAAACAAGACACGATGTCTCTACATCATACGGACCTCGAATAAGACAATAGGATAAACAAGACACGATATCTCTACACCATACGGATCTCGAATAAGACAGTAGGGTAAACAAGTCACGGTGTCTCTATAACATATTGGTTTCGAATAAGACAATAGGATAAACAAGTCACGGTGTTTCTACACCATACGGATCTCGAATAAGACAATAGGATAAACAAGTCATGGTGTCTCTATAACATGCGGGTCTCGAATAAGACAATAGGATAAACAAGACACGGTGTCTCTACAACATGCGGATTTCGAATAAGACAATAGGATAAACAAGTCACGGTGTCGCTACAACATATTGGTCTCGAATAAGACAATAGGATAAACAAGACACGATGTCTCTACACCATACGGATCTCGAATAAGACAATAGGATAAACAAGTCACGGTGTCTCTATAACATGCGGGTCTCGAATAAGACAATAGGATAAACAAGACACCAACATGCGGATTTCGAATAAGACAATAGGATAAACAAGTCACGGTGTCTCTACAACATATTGGTCTCGAATAAGACAATAGGATAAACAAGACACGATGTCTCTACACCATACGGATCTCGAATAAGACAATAGGATAAACAAGTCACGGTGTCTCTATAACATGCGGGTCTCGAATAAGACAATAGGATAAACAAGACACGGTGTCTCTACACCATACGGATCTCGAATAAGACAGTAGGATAAACAAGTCACGGTGTCTCTATAACATGCGGGTCTCGAATAAGACAATAGGATAAACAAGACACGGTGTCTCTACAACATGCGGATTTCGAATAAGACAATAGGATAAACAAGTCACGGTGTCTCTACAACATACTGGTCTCGAATAAGACAATGGGATAAGCAAGTCACGGTGTCTCTATAACATGCGGGTCTCGAATAAGACAGTAGGATAAACAAGTCACGGTGTCTCTATAACATACGGGTCTCGAATAAGACAGTAGGATAAACAAGTCACGGTGTCTCTACAACATACTGGTCTCGAAAAAAGATAGGATAAACACGGATTTATTATCGTTAAGAACAAGTCAATACACCAATAGGAATACCATAAATACTCCGAATGAGTCCTATAACAGAATAATTTAATTTCATTAAAGGTTCGAGCAACTCCAAGATTATATCTATGAGTTGCTCATCTGGCGCTACAGCAGTAGCTATCTCATCACGTTGGTTTCTTTACGTTCTTCTTGTTGTAATTAACTATTAAACTGTTTTATGACCTCGTCTATTGTAAACACTAGATAGCTTATGATATCATAACGGTTTAATGATGATTCTCAAGCAGCGCAATGTTAAAAAAAGTGGGGTTTTTGTCTGTATTTTAAATAAATATCATTTAAAGAAAAATGATTTGAAAGTGAGTATAGGTCTTCAGTGAGCCAATGTTACAAGATATTGCGATTTTATCCGTGTCATTTACCATTCCACACTTTGAGCAGAATGCGTTGTTTTGACCTAAAATTCATTTTGCACTATCTTTGTTTTTCACTATTGAAACGTATGCGTTTCGTATACAATGTGATTTTTACATACTCTAGCAAACATGCAGAGCTTAACAGTAGCACATACGGAAGACATGGCAGTGTTGATATATTCTTAAATACTTTAGCCATCATTCATTAACATTCAATATCAGGATTTAATGAGTGACTTTTGTATAAGAGGATGTAGAATATTGTGTAGAATATTGTGTAGTATATTGTGTAGAATATTGTGTAGAATATTGTGTAACTATAGTTGAGAGACACTTAGTTCGGTTTATGGACGAGCTCGAAAAGTAAAGGCTTAAATCAGACAGAAAATAGTTTATTGTCTCAGTAAGTGAATGGTAAAATAAAGTTTGCAAATTCAAATTATATTTATTCTAATAAGGAGTTCTAAAACTGGCATAAGGTAAAACGAATATAAAATTAGTGTCCCTAACTTGGCTTTGCTTTATAAACATAGGTAAATAATAATGACACCCTAAATAAACTTGTTTTAAAGAAATTTAAAAGAAATGATGAATGGGAATAAGAAACAGTCAATAAACGGGAATTAACCAACATTTAACTAGGCTTTTGAACGTTAATAGACACACTTTTCTAACAAAAGTGAAATCATTTTTTCAAACCTATTGTAAATTGGACATCTTTGTTTTTTGAAAAGTCACTAGTTAATCTCATGGCGCCGATCGTTGTATGCTGTAGTTATATGCCATGTTTGGACTGTTTTGTTTCAAATTGATCTTCTTTCTCAAAACTTTTCTTAGTCAAACTGCACCGATCACCAAATGGTTTAACTGCTGATGAGATGGCCATGGGTGTCGATTTTTGCACTTAATATAACCAATGCTAAAAGTTCTGGATGTTGCTTTGAGGAACGATGCGACACAATAATTTCTTACCTTATAAATGGTTCTATGGGCAATTATTTCACATCTAACTTCTTCATGGTCATATTATGTATCGATGATGTAAAATTCTATTCATGTTGAAATGCATCTATTTAAAAGTTCATGGCCCATAACCATGTGCAGCGCTTGCCAGTTACTTTCCAAAACTATTAACAACCCACTAGATACTTTCCATCGTACACAACTTTACTGTTTCGTTGTTGTTTAAGGAAATACATAACAGCGACATAATAATGGTCAATATAGCAGCATACTGCTATTATTGTGAAAGAATGGTCAGATGGGCAGTAGTTCCTAAAAGTTTCATCAAACTATATAAAGCAATGAACGAAATGCCAAGCCAGCCTAATTTTGGTTGATACATCGAAATTTTGCGTGTTCAGTGCCGGTGTGTGAAATTGCTGGCTATTTGATGAGCATGACAGTTGAAAAACCTGAGATCTTCGCGTATTTAAAACGCAAATAAAAGCGGGAGACAGAAAAGGGAACAAGTATTTATGTTACCAGTTCCTATCTGACATTTATTGCATTCACAGGTGCCGATGTCTTTGTAACAACGTTTCATGATACTTCTCCCGGCGGACGTCAGCTGGTCTGCTCAATGATTCTTGTCGTCCAACTCCGCGGGTACTGCGTTTAATTATGCATTAAACCAGTCAACAATTTACTTGTGGGAAGTAAATTGTTTTGTTGTTGTTGTTTGTTTGTTTGTTGTTGTTTTTTTCTCGAAATAAGTCTGAAAGCATTGCTAGCCTACCTTAGGTACGAAATACATTGTCTAATAGTCACTGTCCTGTTTGGTTATCGGGCAGTAAGACATTTAGCTTGAAAAGAAACTATGACCAGATGTCGTACCTAGCTTAAATTAATTTTGGCATTCACGTCAAAGTTTAGCAAATACATTCGGGTTAACATTTTGAAAAAAAGATTAAATTAGAATGTCGTGCATGCCCAATAGTATAACAACATTAATGCTGATGTTTAACAAGGCATAGTGTAAATGTCCTTATGTTCTTGTTGTTGTTTTTTTATACTTAGGGACAACATAAACTAACATTAGGTAGAGACAGGCGCGAAGAAAGCCTTTGATGTAATGGAAGCCGCAGTAGGGCTGGCCGGGATAGGGTGTCACCTCCTTGCTAGAGAGAAAATCCATAGCATTTAAGATAAATACATTTCAGTATGAAAGGGGTTATCCGCCAATATTCTAATTACCATTTCTAACTTCAATACACGGATATTACTTCAAATGTCATTTTGTAAATTGCAACACCGCGTATGCTTATAACCACTATCTAATTGCATTCTAAATTTTATATATCACATGAAAGTGTTTACGTTTCAACATTACATTTGAACAATTTCGCATTTCTCGATTATACAATTTACAAGTTACAAATTTGCGGGGCGAAAACCACGAATACATTTTACATTTCCAGCATCTCCTTTACAAGTTATTAATCTAGAAGCACAAATCTCTGATGTAAAATTTACTCTGCATAACACCAGTTTAACATTAGGACGCAAGGAGGCGCTTCTAACACGGGAATGTCCATCTATAAATAGTGAGCTGGTTCGAGTTCGTGTGTACTTTTAAGTTGTGAGTTTAGCCACGGTCACAACCCGTCGTACGTCTTTTTCTCCGTACGTGTTTTTGGATGCTTCGTGCGCTGCGTTTTTTCGTAGCATTTGGGTAGGACGTGGCATGAGCAGAGAGGACGCACGTCACACTCACGGTGTAAGTACGTGGCACGCAAGCCACGTCTAGGGGTGAGCGGTTGCGTGTATCGTACGTTTTGTACGTGGTAAGTGAGTGGTACGTACTGACAACGTACTTACAAAGTACGTTCTCCGTTAGATTGCCATGTTAACGTCACGGAAGCAGTACTTACACGCACTGCTCACGTACGGTGTTCTTATTCGCACGCATGTTGTAAGTGCGTGCAAGTAAGGCGAACGTGCGTTAATTTTTGGTAAATCCGTAGCCTGCACGCAGCTCACAAGCAGAAAAAGTTCTGCATGCACTAAACATGCTAAGTCGTGTCTGCGTGCTCCCAAAAACCTACGGATGCCGTACTCACCACGTACGGATTCCTAAATTGTGCCTACGTTTTTGCACGTAGACAGCCCGCAGTAGCACGGACGGCGGGTTGTGACCGTGGCTTTTCTAACCGACAGAATCAGACACATGTATTATTTATTTGTGCTATACAATTTTAGGGATATTATTCTGTACTTAACTGGTGATAATGATATGACTATATATATTTATATGTTTGTAATTATAGAAGATCAAGTAATCATTCAGTGTTAGTGGCACATTAAGACAAATGCGTGATACACCTATTTATAATTATTCGTGGACAGAAGCCCCAATACCTAGCCTGCTGGGTTCTTTGATGAAACCCCTCCTCATACCTGGATAATCCCATTACTGAGGGCTGGGATCGAACCCAAGACCTCTTGCTCTTGATGTAGGTGCTCTAGCAACTGAGCTACATGGGCACCTGTCTCTGGGAAAAGAATACTTACTACATCACGTACCACTGTTGTTGTATTTCAATTCCAATGCATTGTAAACAAAGCCGAATGCGAATGAGATATGTTCTTCTGGAAACGTCCGATAAGTATATTAAAATGTAGTTTTATGAAAAAAAGGCCTTGTACGGTAAAATAACTTTGAATATATACATTAATAACTACTTTTGGCAAAAGATATCGCTTTCAATTTGACAGCAAATAATGTTGGCTTTTTCTATTTTATCTCTTTTGAAGGATCATTTATTATTCCGTTTTATTTTTATCTTAGTGTCGGCTATATTTATGCGGTACCTCCACCCAGCGTCTGATTGTTGTCAATTCTTCACTTGTACATTAGTAATCTGTGACTTTAGGAATGTGACTTTGAGATTTTGGAACTTGTAAATTGTAAGCGAACATAAAATTTGTGACTTGATAGTTGTGACTTGAGATTTGTAATTGCCAAATTGTATACGAGAAATGTAAATTAGATTCATGTAATAACGAACGTGTTTATGCCAACAATTAGCACATTTAATATACTAGAGATAGATAATTAAGGCTTTATACATTTTGAAACATTACTATAATATCTTTCCAACGGTCTATATTAAGACTATATCTTATAAGTTTTTAAACATATAGTATGAAAATTTAGCCCACTAAAGCGTAATTACTTGGGAACAATCTATAACCAAATAGAGAACCTAGTAAGACAATAAAAGCTTTCGATGATTTCTATCCATTGGTACAAAATTTAAATGTATGTGAATATAATCGGTTGAATATCAAACTAAAAACACTTATAAATCATACAACCACTTGTAATTCGATTTGATCTGTCGGTCTGTTAAAAATTTAAAACTCTGTTGGAACAACTTCGTTACGACTGAAGCCACTTTAAATACAGTAGTTTAGAACATAAGCAGGTCATACAGGGGTTTCCATTTTATAGCCCAATATATGATTACGTATCCGTTTCCATGTCAATATTCCTGTTTATCAAATGCTGAAAACAGGTCCCCCATATCCGGATTTGTGGTTAGCTGAAAAATACAGTTCCAATCTCTATGGCACCCATAGTACCACTCCATTGACCCTCAACACTCAAAAACAAACGCCATTGTTAACACATCGCATCTGAAGTCAACACAAGTGTACGGTCAAAGAGGTGTGGTTTGATGGTGAAATACTAGAAAATCACCTGATAGGCTCATTTGCCCTTTAGACTTTGAACAGGACACATTGTGCTGGTGGTTTATTATTGTTTTTGTTGATGATGTCCTCGCTTGTTTACACCTAAGCACCACCCATCCTTCTTGCGTTGTTATGTGTGAATGACATATAGCCAACATAAATTACAGATAATGCAACGATGTCAACCGAAAACGCCACCGGGGAATAAATACAAGAAAAGCATTGGCGCAAAACCTCAAACGGTGTCCATTATATGTTTGAAAATGATAAGTTATCTGAAGAACGACAACGCCGCACAACGGATGAGTATTCTTACTTAAGGTGAGCTGAAAATATAATCGAACAATTTGCCTTCACATGGACATTACATAACCTGTAACATAACGGCTTAATGCACAAAACAATTATTTAATAACGCTGATAATCTTTTAAGAAACTTATTCAAGAAATATTGAATGAGTAACAATCTCTAAACCCACGTACAGCAGTGTAAGCCTGTGATAAAAAAAACCTGCTTAAACCACGTAGTATATATGTTATATACGTGGTAAAAAGTCAAAGTGATACAAATCTTAAAACAATCTCCAACGCAGTGATCTCCCACTTTCAGCAAGGAGAATCTCTGCTACCACACAAAAATCCTTCCAGATCTGGAAGGATTGTTTTTTTTTTTACTTTTATTTTTTGTTCAGTAAAATGACAATCGGAATGAATGTGTATGTTAGAAAAACGACTAATAATGGATGAAAAAAAATTCTAACGATAAAGAAAAAAAAGGAATTTATCACTACAATCGTAACAACTCGGCCATTTCCATCCTTTCGCCGAGGGCGAAATTTCAATGTTACACCGGTTCAATGTAAACAATCAATGGATACTGTTAAGAAATTTACACAGTAATAACGGAGTTTGACTCCTCCATAAAAGCGAAACCAAAACAGATCGAGTGTCTGCAGTCTCTGTTGGCAGGCAAAGACGTCATAGCTAATCTGCCTGTTGGTTACTATCGTCACGTGATTTTGTATGATGGCAGTGGTTTTAAGCGAGCGTAGCGATGTCGTAAACCCTGTGCGGAGTTTAATCTTAAACACCAAATAACACTCGCATAACCTCGGCGATTTCTACAAAAAAAACTTGTTCGGATACTGCCGAGGAGTTGTGAAAGACAGGATAACTACAGCAACAGCCCATTGTCAATTTTCTAACGCATTCCAAAAAGGACACCTCGCTTCTGCCAGGAGGCCAACAACTGGAACACTGTGGACTTGAAGCTTTAAGATTAGGAAAAGGTAGCTACAGGTGAACAAGCGAAGACCATTTAAATTCAATCACTATATTTCCTTTAATCTTGGAGATTATTGATACACACACAATAACACATTAAACTAATATGAAAAAAGAAAAACCAAATGGAAAAGAAGGAAAGAAGAACTAATATACATAGAATAACATAAACAACGGATCCGTCACAAGTTGTCATTTAATACAAACTTTTAGTAAACGAGTTCAGGAAAAGCAATAGTAAGCGAGCCTATGGTTATCATTTTTCCTGGACGATTTTTACAAATGTTTGTATTCTTTTTATCACTTGACCTAAGTCGCCATTATACGATTTTACGAAATTTAACAGCAATACTAGGTGAAATGGCCAACGACGTCATCAATCACAAAAGTGTATAACACTTGTGTAATATAACAAAACATGTAATAAGTGTGGTGAATGGATAACAAGGGGAATTATGTATGTGTTTAAAGGCATACAGAGGTAAATACAGTCGAACTTCTGTTATTCGAAGACGTCGGGACCGCCGATTTACTTCAAACATGTAAATATATGTAAAAAATATCACAGTACAGCATGTGTAGTCCTACCATTGAGTCACACATGGTCGACCTGATGTTTCTTTTAAAAACACTGGTGTTGTTTGACAGTAAAGTATTGGACCTTATTCTAGAGAAATATGACTGTTGTACACCATAGCTCACTACCTTGTAGCGGTAATGGTTTAACAATCTTTAGGTACAGATTGACATAAATAAGCGGGTTTAAACCTTCGCTGTTGACACCTTTAGCTGCCAGCGCCAAAAATGCATTTCTAGCTTTCTGTAGCCTTTCGTCAATTATGTTTGAGGTTAATGTCAGATCTTAGACCCAGCTTGGTCACCTGATCTGTTTGGTCGCTATACTGATCACCGTAGAGTATACTCAAAGGCTGCGCCATCCTACATGCAATAAACACTATGCAACTGGGTTTGGGTATATTTATTTCAATTTTCAAGCGTTTACAATAATTGCAGGCAATGTATACTAATCATTGACCATTGAGAGGATTCTTGGCTATGAGTGCAATATCGTCGGCGAATAATGGATTGTCTGCCTTTACAGAGTATTTAGAGGAGCTGAAGTTACTCTTCTCTAACTCTTTCAAAATGCTGTCGACGCATACGAGGTACAGAATTGTAGACATTACCCCTCTCTGTTGGACAGAACGATCAACGTTTAGCTGCTCCGATTCCATAAATTTAACTTGTATGACGCATTTTAAATTACCATGCTAGTTTATTTGTATTCTCAGGATTTTGCACTTATAGTTAAGTTGTAGAATACGCCTGTATATCAAACGTCACCAAACGCGGATTTCTGATCAATACTTGCTACATAATTGTTAGAACCGCGTTCAGACAGGTGGAATATTGCTTCCTGGAAGTTAAAACATAATGTTATAATCCAGTTCCTTCTGGAACTCCTGTTGTTAGTCTGTAAATTAGATTTAGCGTAGGAAATAAACCTGTTAATAATACCTTTGTGAACAAGTGACACAAGAACGGCAAAAAAGGAGAGAAGAAGATAACTGTTCCAATCAGATTTAACTCTCCCCTTTCCTTGATACACCGGTATAATCGTAATTGTTGTCCATACATTTGGTTGAGTCTTGTGTTCTTAAATACTGATGCATAAGATAAGTAACGCATCAATAATTGTTTAACCGCCATAAAGATCAGACTCATTAAAGATATTGACTATTCCGTCCGATTTACGTTTTGATTCAATTCCTTACTATTGCGCTTATCATCTATAACTTTGTAAATTCTTTAAAAATAATATAGTTCGTGTTTTCTTGCGAAATCGCGTACTGGTTTTATAATGATATAATCTCGTGGTCAGTGTCTGTTAAGTTGTGATCTAGGCTGGATACTTGTTTGAAGTATTCTTAAAAGCGGTTATAGTTCACCTTCTCTAAAGGGCAGAAACTATTTTAAGTCATAATTGGGCAACATAACAGATGTGCTGAACATTAAATAAACCGGGTTTAAGTAAGCAAGCAATCCGTCTGCTGTACGGTTGCTGCTCTTATTAGTATTATTCACGGTTGTTGTTGTTTGTTTGTTGTTTTCGTTACTGACGTCGCTTTGGTTTCGTCGACACCGTTTAAGTATTGTTTTGTTTAGTTTATCAATTTCATCGTTTCCGTTTTCTAACTGCTTGTCGTCGAATCCGCCTGAATTCGGTATGTATATGTATGCACGTGTTTGCTCACCTTTTTGAAGTCTTAACTCCAGTCGGTTTTGAGTGCTTGTCGAATATATATAAGGTATATGTGCGCTATATGAGCAGTGGAGGATTTAAGAGCGTTGCTGATGGTCGTATTGAAAAATTTGGGATCGTGAAAAGCCAAGTTACAACTATTCATAGCACGGAAAACCCAGTTTTAGACTGGTTCTTTGTGAAAAATACCATTAAGCTAAGATTTGAACTTACTATTTATGCAAATTAGTGCTCATGAATATTCAGAACCCTAAATTTTGGGCTTACACTGTTCACTTTGACACTTAAGAGGGTATACTAAATAACTTTTCGGTCATTATTAAATTAGTTTTAATTTCTTTTATTTCTTCTCTTTTCATACGTTTACATTGGATCTCAAGCTTTAACTAACAATCTTTCTGAGTGTAGCTGAAAGTTTCTTTCATCAATTTTAGGGATTCGACACCTTTATATATTTATTAAGTGAATTAATTATTGTTCCGAATTTCTTAATGAATGAGTTACTTATTTTTCTTTATCTTTAAGAAATTAAGATCGCGCACCATAATGAAGATGTGACACCATCTGGGCGATACCAGCTACGGATTTCAGTTACTAATCTTAGTTGTTAAAGAAATTATGGAAAATCAGATATACCCTTATCTATTACAACGCCGTCAATCTTTTTTTTTTAACAAGGAATATTTTCAGCTTAAGCGCCATCTTTAATTTTGTGAAGCATATGTCAGTTATTTTCTAGTGAATCTTCTTTCCTCTTGTCTCAATTCATGTTCTGTATGACTTCAACTAATTTAGTTAATATGTTTAGGTTAGCCTTAAAGTAATTAACCGATTATATTTAACTTTGTAGAACATGCCCGTGAGAAGAATAAATCCCGTGTATTTAATACAAATTATAATTATAATAGACAGCATGTTTTAAGTTTAATTGTTAATGTTTTCAAATATTCCTTAAAGTAATCATGTTACCATAGTCACTTGTGATATATCCGTTTACTTAATTTTTAAATGCTTTCAAACTATATGTACTCTGCAATATCACAATAAGAAAATTATATTATAATTATCCCACAAAGACATTTTATCTAATTAATGTGCTTATCCAAATCTACATTTTAACACCTGTATCTGATGCCCCAAATGAACCAGATTTCTTATTAAAGTAATGATTGTTTTCGATTTCTAAGGAAACAATTTAAAACCCTTTATAACTTATACGGTTAAAATATAATTAATTAATTATCATGGAAAGTAAAAAAATATAAAAAAAATAATTGTCATGAGAAGTATCTGGTACTAGTCAACAGTAGATTTATTTTATGTTATAAGATAGTGACTAAGAATGAAAAATATAGCGATTTAAAAAAAAATATATTTCACCTCTTAATTAATATTCATTGACATTTATTAGGGCTTACCTGAATACTTAATTTCACATCTTGGTTTAGTTAGTACTCATATACTAGTAGTTGGTTTGCGGAGACATACTCCCGCGACAATTCCAGCACTTAGGGTTTAGCAGGATTAAAATAATCATTGATAAAGATTGTATTTGTATGTAGAAGTTTTGTATTCAAGTTCACATTGGCAATTTCCAGTAAATGCCATTTGGCAGTCCATTCATCGTCTCGCTTAAAGATGCAGACTCCCGCGACAATTCCAGCACTTAGGGTTTAGCAGGATTAAAATAATCATTGATAAAGATTGTATTTGTATGTAGAAGTTTTGTATTCAAGTTCACATTGGCAATTTCCAGTAAATGCCATTTGGCAGTCCATTCATCGTCTCGCTTAAAGATGCAGAAAGAATCGACTCGGCGAGCGTAGTGATTCTCCCCTTCCATGTAGTCCCAGTGGTTGGGGCGTCCTTCTTTATGTCTGTTGCGGGACCGATTCCATCTACGTGGCTGTCTACGTAGAGCCTGTCGGTTTTGCTGCCGTTTTGCCCTGAAAGATTCAAATCTGAGTCAGATGCATCTGTTGTTTTTTGAATGAGACATAGATGTCTTTCTGTGTAATGTCTGGATCAATGTTCCTAACAGAATAGGCTGTGACTTTCTCCCTTCTTAAAGCTTGACACTTGCGTTCCGTTGAATGCATGCGACCTCTTGTATGGTTGTTGTCCACGTCAATGTCGTTATTGGCGGCTTTGATGGTGGGTCTGCGGCACGTCCTATGCTGTCACGTGATATCGTTTGTCTGTGCACCGGTTGTTTTGCATCGATGATATAAGGAAGAGGTTGTGCTGCTTTTGCATAAGTAGTTGGTCGTTTAAGTAGTCGTCGACTTGGCTGTTGCCTTTAGCGCGCTAACGTTTAACATGTGTATGGATGGTTGCCATCTCTGAGGCAACAGTCGTTTTACCAAGCAAGACTGTAACAACGATGCGTTAGGGAGCGTATTGTTTGTATCCTTTTCAGATTTGCTTTATATCGGTCTGCATATCTGCTATAACCAGCTAATCCTTTGATTGTTGTGCATAGATGCGCGAAAATTCGACATTGATGTTGACAATGTTTGCAAACACATCTGGCGAACCCGTGAGTCTCTGACTGTTCTGCATTCGATCGTCGAAGTTTCATCGGTCGAGTTAGTAGCAAAGATGTCGTTGTAAGTTTGTTTTTTCACATGAGAGAACTCGTTCAATACATAGCAATCGTTTTTCGCATTTCTTTTCTTTTGTTACATGAGATGAATTTCTTCGGTTGACCAGGCGTGAGCGAGTACAATCCGGGAGCTTACGGGCGCGTTCGGCCAGACGATGCCTATACTTTTCAAGCCGTGTGTAGTCGTTAAGACAATATTGCCGGATCGTTTGTACATAATCCTCACGGGAAAGGTCAGATAATTGGTTGTCTAGTTCCTGCAGGAACTGTTGGGGTAGCAGAGGCCGAGAGAACGCGGCCACTTAATCTTCAGGCTCATCATTGTACCAATATGCACAACTGGTTTGACTCATTGTTCTTTCGCGTCTAAGGAGAAATAGGTATTGGTTCACTAACACCTTCGGGTCCGTTTCTCCCATTCTGGTCACAATTTCCCCACAGATAGTTGTTGTTGGCACACGATTTATATGGCAAAGAGTGATGATATTTGTACCTGCTGTAGTACACCGCTTATTCGTCTTAACCTTCAATTAAGTATTGTATTGTTAGTGATTAGATGGATTAACACTGTGAGGCGAAAACACTTTTCAAGAACTACGCATTTGCTTCAATCAATTTATATATAACAACCAATGGTTTGTAATAAAACCAAGGCAACAACACACCAATTAATTATAAATATGTTATACTTTGAATTTCATTTATTAATATAACTACACTAAATTAAAATTACAGTAAGCACTAAGGCTAGTTTGAAGTTACAAAATATTGTTGCTACCAGTACAATAACAGTGTACGGAAGTGAACTAGAGACCTCTTCAGGATAAATGAATAAGGCACTTAATGAATTAACAAGGAAATAATTTTATCAGCTTCATAACAATGAACAGTGGCAATCTAACAATATATTTTATTGTACAATTATATTCTTCCTTTGTATTTTTTTTTGACCGCTTCTATTTAGCAAGCCTTGTTTAAGAATTGCGTCAAAGTTGGAACATTTTAACGCTGTTCGGCGTCTCGAGTAATGGATGTAAGGTCAGCTATACTTGTACCTTTGTTTACCTTGGCTCTGGCCACTAATGTCATCTCAACTTCAGGTAAGGCACTAACAATTGTTTGTTGTTGTTTTGTTTTGTTTTTAAATTTAAGTGTTTGCCCTACTTCTGCGCCAAATTAGAGGCCATTATTTTAAATGTTTAGCGGCTGTCTATTTCAATTCGTAAAACGTGTCTTTCGAATAAAGATAAACTACCCACATCTTATACATGTAAGCCGACCAAATAGGCAAACACTAGGACAGTCAGTCTAATTTTTTATTGCGCTCTTTGGCATTTGGCTTTTTAATTCTGAAAAATGCGAGAAATAGCCTTCAAATCTCATTATAAGAAGAATTTATAATTAACTTTGTGGTTAGTTACAAGTTTCAAGAAAGTTGTAAGATATGTCTTTTTACGATTATTTTATCGTGTTATGTTTTCGAATGTTGTAATATATTGTGGCCGTATCTGGTTAACGATGACTGTCAACTCAATAATGAGAAAAAAAGTATCACCGTAATTTGACGGTTGGCTATCAAGCCATTCACTCAGACAGAATCTATTAGTGGGTTTTACTTATTTGGCCTTTTAATAACATAGAGAAAAAAACAATAGATGATTTGTTTGTTTTTTTCTTTACATAAAAGGCGTGGTAAAATATGCCATTTGCATATAAATAAAATAGGAATTAAAGTAAATAAAATAGGTATACATTTCAGGATGCAGAGAAGTTTTAAACGCCATCGGGACCAACGCCCAGCTCACTTTCTCCAGTAAAGCTCTGTTGGATTCTCCTACAAGTTTGTTAATTGTACACAAACACTTAACTTATACAAGCCGCATTTTAAATATAAAATCTTACTCTGGCCGTTTCAAAATTAGTCCATTGGACACCGACACAGATCGTGTCATTATACATGGGTATGTAAGATATCCAGAATGGAACGTCTCAATTATATTAATCAAAGTTTCACGAGGGGATGAAGGACTGTTTGAAGTAATTGGAGACCCGAAACCAGCACCTATTGCCAAATTTTGTCTTTACGTGTTAGGTAAGTGCGTAGTGCCTTTTTAAATAACATTTCTGTTCAGTTAAATATTTATATATTGCCGACTGACCGTTCCAAGGCGGTAACTGTCGAGTTCGCTCTCTTTTTTAAATTACTCATCACAGATTTGTGCTTACATTTACATTTGGCTTGCATGTGAATACTTGTGTCCTGTGCCTGTTCAAATGTTAGTTTTTGTTGTAATGCTCATAGGAATTTGTCATATATTCTTGTTCATGATCACAACAATGTTACTAGTGCAGTGTGGTGGTCGTAAAAATCGCCCCGTGCATTTGATCTATTTCGTCATTTAATTCATCCTATAAGGATTATTACGTGCATTTCCTTTGATTGACGTTGGACTTTGGTTTCTCAATTCCATCCTCACATGAACATGATGCTACAACCTTTTACTATTCCCTGGTTATTTTTTTCTTGATTCGAAGGGTTAATTTTATTTATAATCAACTATTTTTGTGTAATTCTTCTAATCGAAATAATACCTCTCTCTCTTCTAAAGACTATATGGTCATTATTTTGCAATGACGTCACTACTTCGTCATAACTTATCAAAGAAAACGTCAGCGCTTGGACATCTTTTATTCAAATCGGCTTTCTTTTCATTGCTTGCATTTGATAAACCCATCAGGATGTGCGAGGTTAGAGCTCTCTAAAACTAGTATAAACACCACAGTCGGTTCATTTTGCCGACTGACCGTTCCAAGGCGGTAACTGTCGGGTTTACTCTCTTTTTTAAATGACTCATCACAGATTTGTTCCTACATTTACATTTGGCTTGCATGTGAATACCCTTGTCCTGTGCCCCTTCAAATTTTGATATATGTTGCAAAGCTCAAAGGACTTTGTCATATATTCTTATCAAAAGTCGATTTCTCAAGCTAGTTCCTGAAATATATATATTTTTTTTAAATTACCAATCTTGTAGGGAAATAATCCACTGTTCGATAGTGCTATAGAAACATACTGTCACCTGGTTTGTTTACTTTTTAAATGGCCTTTATCTTACCAACGCTAACAGCATTTATTTCATATTTGATGTTTTCAATGTTTCATACAAGGTAAATAAGAAAAGGTCCTATCAAAATTTCCACAGATATTTAAATTTAATCATCCTCTAGACAAAGGAAACAGGTAAAGGTAAATGTGACAGAAACACATTTACGAGACGAGACATTATACACACACAAAACACACACACACACAAAAAAAAAACTGTTATCACCTTGGAATGGTCAGTCGGCAGATGCAATATGTGAATTTGAAAACATTGTGTAAGCTGTACAGAAGCGTTGCATGTGAGAGTATCGGTAAGTGTACCAAAATGACGAACAAATGACCGACATTTTGCAAAAAGTACTCATAAGTAGTATTGTTAAATATCACGGGGAGTAAAATACATACCAGATATACATGTTTTAAGCAAATGACGTCGAATATTGTAGGAATAACGTCGCCAAATATGACGTCATATTGTATAAAATGTTGCGGGATATATTAATGAGTGTTTGTTAAATTTTCTTGTTATGAACCTGTTATATCAATACGTGATTGACTGAATTTTTTTTGTCCCTGCTAGTATGTTGTCAATGTATACATTTCGATTAAAACTTATTATCCTGGAACAGTGCTTGCTAAAAAGTGTCTATGCGCAAATATGTCGCGCTGTTAAACCTAAAGAAATCGTCAATTAAATGTTTAACAATCATTACTGTCAAAACGACAGAAACAAATATATATTTTAAGATGTGCATAACTTCCTATTTAATGTGTGTATTAAGAATACCTGACAATTGATATTCCTTAGCTCAGGAAATCTGCTTATTTTTTTTTTTTAATCCGGCGCCGTCAGATCAGTACTAAATATTGTGGCTGTTTGCGTTTTAATTGTTAAAGCAACTGAAATCGGTCTGAATTCATAAATACAAAACGTACATCAGAAGTCGAGGCACTTTGCTTCAACAACTGTTGTTGTTGTTTTTTTCATTATGACTTAGTTATATAAGCTTCTTATGCATTAAATCTTTTTTTAACTAATCTGTCTAAACAGTCAAACAATTTTGCCTTCCCAGATCTACCAGCAATGTACCTTCAAGGTTTGTCATCTATGAAAACTGGCATCATTGCGGCACATAGTGGGAGCCTAGTTATTTCGGGCATGCCAGCTAAAATACTCCCAAACAATTCTCACTATGACGTCAAAATGACGTGGCTATTGAACAATGACGTTCTACATACGGGTGGTATATTCACGGTGCACGAGGATACACTGATTATTGCGCCAGTGACCGACGACCTTCATGGTGCAACTGTGACATATCTAGCTACGGTAGATGGGCATGACGACATAACATCTGTGACTAATCAATTAGTAATCGTGCGTAAGTAAATATGTGATTCCGTGTGAAAGTGGTTATGGTGTATATCGAACGAAGTATCCTTTATCTGTTCCAACCGTCTTCCATTGTATTTAGATTACTCTAATTCAGTTTTAGATAACTATGTACATGTATGTACGCACTTCTCGCACCGGTTATGGTTCGCTATGTTACAATAGCAACAGACGTCCCAAAACAGCAGGTAACCATGGAAAACATCATGCATGTATACATCGACATTGGGGTCCATTTAAAACTGTTGTTTTTTTTAATTTTTACGATTGAAATGTAATACAATGAAAACAATTTATTCAATTTCAATTTTCAATATACCTCAGACTTTATCGCTAAGAGAAAACTATAAATATGTGAACAGTTTAAAAGCTGTTTAGTTATACTTATTAAAATCTCGTTCGCCAAAGCCTGTGTCCTTTTACTACGTGGTGGCAAAGTTTACTGTATTCTTAAAGGTACGTTAGCTCTGTCATTGAGATTAAGCTATTTGGTGTTGGGTTGTTGTATAATTAATTAATAAATAAGTTAAAAACATAACTCTTTATTTTATCAATAAACATTTAAATTTAATATTTAAATTTGAGTATAATTTTCAGTGTCTAACGGTTATTCCATTTAATAAAAAATTCAAAAGTGTTTTAATTAATTTATTTCTTATTTTTCTTGTGCTTTAAGCGCGAATCCTTGTTGACTTACACGTGACCCTACATCCCGTGCAGGCATTTTATGTAATAAATGAGCATTCTTCCATCCCGGACGTTAAATGTGACGTCGCATCAAATCTGTCGACTCACGTTAGTTGGATCCGAGGTGAACACGTGGTTGCCAATGACAGCTTACTGAGTCTAGGACGGGTCGACCATACGATGTCGGGCGAGTATACGTGCATAGCGGTAGTGACGATGACAGGTTTGAGCAAGGAAAAATCTCTGCACATCCTCGTCAACGATAAACATGGTGATTTTAATTGTTTTTCAATATTTTTTTTTTTTTGTTCATTTAAGAAATGTTTAGATTTTAGAATTTTTAGTGTTTTTAGAAAAGCTACTTTTCACAGAAAATATGTACATTACATATTTGTAAAAAAAAAAGTTTTAAAACATATAATGCCTGCAATTCAATCATTGATCGTTTAACGGTCGTTCTTCAGGTCCTGGGTTGGATGCTATGAATTGATCGCTTTCATTTCCTCCAAAGTGAGATGTAGCCTCGTCAGACCCTCTGTGATCGTGACTTAACTCGGCTAAGTTGTCCATTCCTAGGACCATGTCAGTTATCCAATAATTTGTTAATCTGTATCTTGACGACGTATAGACTCTTGTTCTATATGCGTCTAGGTGATAGACCCTTGTACTCTATGCGTCTAGGTGACATTTTAGGATGGCAGTAGTATAGTCATCTTAAAAATAAGTGAAAAAGTACTGTTCAAACAACTCGATTAAGCTATTCTTTTGTTTCCATCGATTTCAATCTACACAGATACATTGGTCAGGTTCACTGAAATACGGATACAGCTGCTGATGTTGTGACTCTTCATATTCAGCAAATGATTTATGGAATGGTGCGAACTTACGCAGTTTTCCATCCGCGGCTGACAAGTGAATAAACAGCTGCCACTTTTCCACTTGGACTTTACGTGTGATTTCACTATAAGACATCCGCACGCTCACACCCGCACTAATGCGCACGCACGCCCACATGCCGCCCCCACCCCACCCCAACTCACACCCACACTCGCACAAGCGAACGAACACACATATGTTCGTTCAAGTTAACACATCTATTATTCATTTTGTTTAGACATTAACTTTTTTACCAGCTATGTTAATGACATAAACTCTAGCGTTGTTTCCACCGCTACCAAACACTATCGTTGCTGTTCACTCTCTAAGGTAATACATTTATCCTCATAAATTTGAGGAAAAATCATTTGATTTAAGAAAAAAATGTTACGTATTTTGTCAAGTATAGCCATATGTTATCGTGATTTTGGAAGCATTGCCAAAGAGGAAACAACCTGAGTTTCTTCAAATGAACCTCTTGCATCTTCAAGTTCATCTTCACAGTGCCCGGCTGACAAATTTAACGACTTATCTGCTTTGTCTAGGCGTGCTGGATGTTTATTATTTTCTACCTACATGTTTTGTTATGAAGTTTTATAGTTTGCGTTATGCATTGATATTAGAACACAGACTTGCACTTGTATTAAAACGCAGACTTGCATTGATATTTAAACGCAGACTTGCATTAATTTTAAAACGCAGACTTGCATTGATTTTAAAACGCAGACTTGCACTTGTATTAAAACGCAGACTTGCACTTGTATTAAAACGCAGACTTGCACTTGTATAAAAACGCAGACTTGCATTAATATTAAAATGCAGACTTGCATTTATATTGAGACTTAGAACAATCCGACTTTTGCTTGTGTAAGGAATACTTACTAAGCACTGAAAAACAATCTAAATAAATTGTTCGTTTTTGTTTGTTTGTTGTTGTTTTTGTTGTTGCTGTTTTTGTTGCTGTTATTTTTGTGTGTTGATGTTTGTTGTGTGTTGTTGTTTTTTTAAATAATAATTTCTATCTTAAGTAAGTCTTAATCATTAAATCGCGATATATTTTCAGAAAACCAACTGTTTGTCCCCATCGTGATTCTGTCGTCATTAAACGGGCTACTTGTAACGGCTTTTGTTGTCATAGTGATCGTTATGTGCAGAAAACGAGGGATACAGACGGGTAGGTTAAGTGCCATTGTTAGACGGTTACCTTTCGATAAAGCTATGGTAAGGCTCGTCACCCTACTCTTAATAATCACTGCTTCTGTACGTGTGTGTGCCTATATACTCATATACCTAGTTAACTTGTCGATTGCATTGTTTGCCAAATAGGATATAAATAACAACCTTAGCTCAGTACTTACAGTAGTGGCTTCGCAATCTATCGCCCCTATATGATCCGATTGTATCAGTCCTGAGGCTTTCCATCCTGTGACAAATAATAGCAGCAAGAACTAAATTTTAAGGTACGTTCAAGGCAAATAATTCCGACTATATATTGGTTAAATGCTTGGTCAGGTTTAATATTGGTATATCATAATGTTATGTTACTATTCAAATGTTGTTTAAATGAAATGAGGCGGTCAAACAAAATATCGTAACATGGATTCGGTGAATGACCATGGTATGTTCTGCAATTTAAAAAAAAACACAATTAATACGCACACTATGATCAGTAATTACTTCGTTTTTTTAACTTTAAGCTTGAATTGCTGTCTAAATATCAGACTAAAAGAGTATTGCAAAATATCTCACACAATATTATACACCCAAACAATCAGTTGACAGTAGTTCAAAACCATCGCCATACCTTTATTTATGATGTCATGACTCTCTTTTTATTTGTAATGGTGTAATTAAGAGTTGAACGAGAA
The DNA here is from genome assembly GCA_007844125.1 of Sinonovacula constricta. Lineage (NCBI taxonomy): Eukaryota > Metazoa > Mollusca > Bivalvia > Cardiida > Solecurtidae > Sinonovacula > Sinonovacula constricta. Next base: position 46,985,582 of record CM017559.1, on the reverse strand, counting down.
GGAGAAGAACCTCTGATACAGCTTATTAGTTTCAATTTAGTAAACGCTCGCAACTTTTCATGTTTTACCCTACAGTCAAAGTGTGATTTCGTTTACTGAAAATCTAGATAAACATTTACCAGCTATTTTAATGCTTGTTTTATCATTTTCCTTTAAAACTAAAAATAATTCCGTCATTTGTTAGTTTTGTTTTAATTTAAACGACCTAAGAATGAAAAAGAATAGAAAATTGAATAAACACTCTTTAAATAAATTTCCTTTTCTTTTATATCAAAGGAAACTATATGAGAGATGCGTGACTTTAACGGACTACCTTTCTTATGGACATTATACTTTATGTTATTGTATTGTTAAAGACTAAACTAGGAGCGCCCGTGGCATAGTGGTACAGTTTCAGAGTTTAAGCAGAGGTGGGAAGGATGTATTGCAATATTTACGTTCGAGTCATTTAAAAATATAATTAATCAAAGTTTTCTTTATTTGTGCTTACTGTGTTGTATATCTGGTTTTTTTTCAGACCAGCCTGGCAGAGACAACAAACGGTAAATCTCTTTGGAAAACATATTGCAGTTGCCAATAAAACCACTTGCTCTCACATATAAGGAATATGTATTTCCCTTTTGTTGTCAAAGATAACTATTCTGTTTGTGTATACATAGTTTATAGGTTACAGGACTGAACAATTTTACAGCAACCTAACGTAACCATGCTTGTAAAATAAGGGCCTAGTTATAACTTCGTGTTTTTATGGTTTTATTTTGATTTAAAATTTGAAGCGCCATTAAATATGTAAAGACGATGTTATAAGTATTAATTTAAGGTATTTCTGTAATGACCATTGTGTCCATAGCCGTATAGCTGCATTGCCAGACTTTCATTGATGTGGTTGATGCTATTGTTTATAATTGTGACCCCTGATGCTGAAGCTTATGCTGCTGTTGCTGATTATGATTATGATGCTATTGTTTCCTACATAACATTTATTCCCTCCTAACGCTCGGGGCTACGGGGACAGCATTACGCCTGTCTTGTCGGTGTCTGTATAATGGACCGACCGGGTTCAGTCCCTGGGCACCTCATAAGTGCCCCTGTGCTGTAATAATAGAAATGTCGCTGTGCAGTATCGGCAAAAATGCCGGGTAATCCCATCCCATCCCATAACATAACATATACATTTACAAATATTTATATATATATTTCAAGATCTCTGCAGATGGCCATATACACAGATCTGCAGGAGAGAAACAAGGACGGACAACTGTATGACACACCAGACAGGCCTGTTACCAGAGAAACGCCGTCCAGCCTTCTACAAGAAAATCGCGTTTATGACGAAGCTTCTACAGCAGATGGAACGACGTAGACAGGAACATTTAACATATTATGTCAAGTACTGCTTAAGTGCTTGGGTATTTTAGTATCTCGAATACCAACTTTACAATACAAGTGAAAATTTACACATATTGACATTAATATCTTCATTTTTTATCAAAGTCGATTTTGAAAAAATAGTGTCGTTTTAAAGTATTTAATGTTTTGAACTTGTAATGTTATGTTTAATTTAATCAGTAAAAAAATTCACCGACATTTACAAAATACAATTGTTATCTTTTTCACGTTATAATCAGTGATTATAATCACTATCAAAATTAGTTTGTTTTAATGTTTACTCTTTTTTATTGCCTTTGTTTTAATATTCAAACAATTAGATCCGGCTTGATGTTGGAGCACAAATTTAAACACATTTTAAAGTTGGTGGCATGATACCCTGTATAATGCCAACATCCCAACACTGGCACGGTCTTATTTACATCAGCATAGGCAAGAAAGACTGAAGTGACTGAGGTCCGGCTTTTCCTCCTTTAACTTACGTTCTTCCTGCAGCAGAACCAGACATATATGTAATATTTGTAATTATACAGCAATTGTTGGGTGAACTCTTGTTATGAGTTATTCATTGTTTTAGAATTATCTATGATCGTTGGAAAACACACCAAATAATACAGAGAAATTTACATAAACAACATAAAAGTAACGTCAAATCTTGCAAGCTTTTATTAAAAAAAAAACACTTATTTAATTTTAATCGATTAAATCGATTAATGCTTTAGACAAAAGACACGTAAACATAAAATTACGGTATTGCCAAAATTAAATCTGTCAGAAACGTCAAATGTAAAAAAAAAATCAAGCATTTAATCGTGACCCATGCTATACTACTTAAAAAAGCATCTAGAACAACATTGTCATATTTATTCCAAAACATACTCTTTGAGAAAGAATAGTGTGCATAAAAACACCATCGATGTAGCGGAAATTTGCATTGTATAAGTGTCACCATCAATTGATATAGCATTTGTCTAACACGATAACTATGCAAATAAGTGTCCTCGCTAGGTCTACACATGTCATGAGCTATTCAGAAAGAAAAACCATAAAAAAAACATTACATGTTCATTAAATGCTCGAATAAAAGTTTCTATCTTACCATTGTTATGCACAATTTTGCACATTGACTGGGCATGTTACCAATGCATAGGCGTATGAGTCCTAGAAAAATGCGGACCGCCATTTTGTAAGCGGGAATTGGAGGGAGTAACGTCTCCTTGTTAGAAAGAAAAACTGCAGTATTTTGATTAAATACATTTAGGATTGCTGAAAATAAGACAAAACCGCTTAAGTTGATTGTACATGTAAATGCGAGTTGGAAATTCAGCCTACTGAAGTAAACACAATTATTGTTTCATGTTTTATTAGATGTACAATGATTGCTGCTCTTTATTGACAGACAAAACATTTATTTTTCTTTGTTGTTAGTATGATGTACTAGTCGATAAGCCATTGGCATTGACATTTGTTGACTCACCGGCCTTAATGGCAATAATCTAAGAGTCAATTCGCGACTAAAACATCCTTTGGTTTTCTTTTGCTTTATATCAAAACGGCTTATTTCACTGAAACCATTTCTCTGTTGCGATTTCTAAAAAATTGCTTAAATACAATCTTCCATTTTCCCATCTGATACCATGTTGATTGAAAACACGGTGATAAATACGTAAGAATAAAAACAATTCAAACGATTTATTCTTCTACAAATTAAAGGGTGGATCAAACTTTACATAGATGGTAATACCCAGAAAAGTTGCGCTTTTAGAGTATAACTCTTCTCTATTTGAAATGGAAAAGTGTGGAATGATTAAATACAATTTTATCTATTGTGGGTCTATTCACTCAGACCCACCCTCACTCCATTGCAGTCGTACGTACTCATAATAACATGCATAGCTTCGCAAAAAAACTTTGTCAAAAATATAATCGTGTCATATACACAATGACAAGAATTGTGATATCAAACAGCTAAGTTTGACAAGTTGACAAAACTAACAGCTAACATTTGCAAAAGCTTTTCAGCTGCATGTACGGCGGAGCACATTTACAAATCACAGCCGCACCAAACCATCAAGCCGGCAAGGCTTCCAGAGAGCATTAGAATTAGTGTTTTGGTGTAAACTGTCCAACTTTCGAATGATTTTCATCTGAAAACCCGGGACATAAATGTTTCCTAAATGTGTACTCATTCGTCATCTAGGCACATTACAAATTTGATTGCAGCGGTAGGATAATGTTGTCAGCTTTGGTTTGTCATGCCCACTCTCTAACTCTGTCGGTTCATTATATTTACCTCAGTCACAGGCTCGAAGTTCTTCAGACCACGTGACTCGGTATGACGTCAGGTTTAAAGCCGGTTAGGAATTTGAAAAATGAAGCACACAATCGAATACAGCACACAATCGAATGCACATTCAGCGTGTGAAAACAGTATTATTAAGACGAATTATTATAATACTGTTAAATTGAATGATATCAGTTAGTTATTCTTTTTTTGCACCTTCCTGTATGTTACCTGTTGCGTAGTTATCTGTCTTGAACAAAACGTACAGCAAATAATTCCATTGTCAGTGCTAACTTATTCAAGTAATCTGGAGCTTCCATAAAAATACAAACTATTTTTAATTTAAACACCCATTGTACACTATAAATGAACCACCAATGCAATATAAGCCTCTCTATCTGTGTTGCGTCAAGAATCTTGACAATCATGGCCGTACCACTGTTGCAGAGGTATCTGTGTGAGCAACGAACGATAACTCTGCTTAGGAGCATATGTCACGGCTAGGCTAACAATGGAGGAAGACAAACGGCTTATACGTTTGGGAGAAAGGATTGACTCTTTGAAGCTAAAGCATGTACAAAATGTACGAGTCATGATTGTGCATTCCCAAGTTTTGCTTTAATCATGTTTTAAAAATCAAGCATATCTTGAGACGTGAGGAATGTACCTTTTTAGTTTTGAATGCGATTCAATGCAAGAAAGTTTATTTGTTCTAGCGGAATCATCTCTGGGTTGAAGTAGTTAACAAATATGAAAAACTGACGCGTTAGCATTGATGTTTGCTTTATGTGGTGTTCTGTTAAGGGGAACTCAACATTATTTGTTGGATTAATCTCACCAATGTTTCAATTACTGATTTCTTTTCAGCACTAAACATAAATCCTTTGTCACTGCCATAGTTGCCATATTGCGCCAAGCATTTCAACCATATTGTGAATAAGAACATATGAAACGGTCCTACAAGAATTATGACATATATTTAAATCAGGAGTACCTCATAACAAAGGCATAGAGAGTAAATGTAACTATGACAAAAAAATCCAGCAGTACCACCTTGGAACGGTCAGTCGACAAACGGACTCTCTGGAATGCTTTACAAACTAACAAAAAGTGTAAATAAAATTATCACATCAAGGTGAGACAACTAAGGGCAAGCAACTGCTGATAAAAACATATATACAGATAAAATAACTAATATTATAACTAGTAATAAAATTAACTATTAACATGTGTACAATCTGCACAATAGATAAACGCCTCAGCATCCTTACGGTTGCAAACGAGAAGGTAGTTTAAACTTAAACGACCCTTTGTTATGCGGTTATAGAACTGGCGTTACAGTATTGACTTTGCTTCGAATGCTGTATTCAGTTTATTTTTGGTATAAACGTAAACACGCGTCTCTATCAATAAGATCATTTTTGGTCTAGTAGTTACGACGTTTTACTGGCAATATGCGGGTCCTGGGCAGACCAAGCATGAAATGTTAATCATTGGCCAAGACTATTTATTGCATATTTCAACGGGTGTTTTTACTTCCTAAGCACCAAGGAAGTTTGCATACGAGAGGGATGATTTTGTGTTGTGTTTTTTAAACATATTTTAAGAGACTACCAACAGATATATTATCAGTCATTAGTTTTTTAACCTGCGTGTAAATTTACGTATTTAACAATCGTTGGAAGTGTACAAAGGTTTTATCGAGAATTAAAATAAATAAACGTGCGGATAGGCAGAACTTGTGAAATGAAAAATGACAATGGAGAGCATATTTTAATTACTTATTAACTGAATATAAACCATTTCAAAACAACATGACACATGAATATAAAGAACTTACGATATAAGCTCCACAACAATGCATGCATTGTCACACACGCTTGAAAATAGATAAACTATGAGAAAACATGTTTACTTCCTTTGTAGCTCTACTTGACTAACACTGTAAAGACATGAACTGTTTATGCTTTAATCAAAGAAGAACCATGTCCTAACGATGTTTTTTGACTAACAAATGGACGTAAAAGCATGCATTGTTGTGCTTGTGCACGCTTGGACTACACATGCCTATATTTCTGGTGAGAGTTATTTGTTTATTTATTTTTTATTTTGTCGCTTTCAGTATTACTCATTCCCAATGTCATACAGTGTAAAAACGTACTCATTAAAAAGGTCTATGTGAAGTGCAGTTCGTGATATGTTGTGTAACAGACACATATTTACGGATGGTAAATGGTTCATGGCGATTTGTTTACTATTGTGAAACACTGCGCAAAATTATGAGGTCTACATATTTTGTCAAACAACCGTTATGACATAATTGTATGGACGCTGTCACAAAATGGTATTTATGTGCAAGTATACATTCGACTTTAAATAAAAAAAACCTAAGTGTCTTGTAAAATAACGACTTGGCACTTGTCAGTATTTACTGTTATGGCAATGGGTAATTCCTAAGATTTTTCCGTTAATTTTCTTAATACATGTATATGACAATATCGGCGCTGTATCAGTTGAAATTAACAACATCGAAAGCTGAAAATGTCTGCAAAGTGAAGTGAACATACAGTTATTTTGAAAACTAAAAGTTTTTAGTAGCAGTATATCGACGCTTTGACGTTAACATTTTCAATGAACCATGTGTACATGTATACATGAAAATATGTTGTCACTTCTTCCCTATTTAATTTAAAATTGTAGACGGGGATTTAACATTAATCGCGGCCATAATTGTAGGGATAAACATTGGAAAGAAAGTTGGGTAAACGAAAGGAAACAGCTGTACAAGAGCACAAACATGACACTATTTTAATATGTCTAAACAGATGCATTTGTTTCTTTAAAACCGGTTTAAGCAGTCCTGTTTCCGACTGACCGTTTCATGCTGCCTGTAACTGTTAGGTTTGTTCTATTTAATATAATGTCTGCTCACAGTAATAACTTTTAAATTTTACTGGCATGTGATTTCCTTTGCCGTGTGTATTTTTAGGTTTTAATATATAATATTTGTTCCAATTCTCATATGATCTTATCGTATTTTCTTATTATGCAATTATCATTAAATTTACAACTATGTAAACTTATCTAGAAGTTGAAATAAGGAAGGAATAATAGAATATACATATTCATAGGTTGTTGAACCGAGCTGGGCTGTTTTATTTATATAAGGAAGCTGGAACTAAACTCTTCACAAGGTTCAGTGCTTTTTACAGTCTTGCATATTTTATAAAACTAATCAGAGAAAACCGGACCTGGCAGCGCAATCGGTAGAGCGTCGGCTCCAGGTACGAGACGCCCCGGGTTCGGTCCCGGGCCGCGACATACCAAAGTCGTTAAAAATGATAGTGGTATAACTCCCTTGCTAACGCTCAAGCACATATTAAGGTAGTTCCACGACTGGTTGGCCCGGTGTCAGGATAATGTGACTGGATGTGGTATCATGCCAGGTGTTCTCGGCATGCTATACACAGTGGAGGCAGCACTTTATCTGCTTCAAGTGGACACGGTCTCCAGATAACCGAAATACTGTTGGTGGGACGATAAACCCAATAAACAAACAAACAAATAATCAGAGGAACAAATAATATAAATGGTAATTGTAAGGATTAAACCTAAAACCTTGCAACTGTAATGCAACATTGTTACGTTTACTCTATTTGATCAGTCAGTTATCGACCAAGGGTATACAAAATATCCGGACGAAGCCAAATTTTGCTTCTTGTCAATAAACCTTATTAAATTAAAACGATTAATATGATCTTCATATGAACGGATGATTTATTATTGCAATAAGATTCTGGTACATTTAAGGCATGATATATTAAAGCAATGTTTGAAACCACGATTTTTTTGTACATTTCAGGCTGTCAACATGTTTTAAAGGCAACTGGTACAAACGCCCAATTAAATTTCTCCAGTGAAACAAACAGTAGTCTTCCCAGAAGGCTGTCTGTTTGGCACGAAAATGATTTTGTTATAGGTCATAAACTTGACTTAAATATTGCTTCTGCAACATTCAATATTCGTCCACAGGACACAGACCGTGTTATTATGCATGGAGATATTAAAAATTCATCAGTATGGGACATCTCCATTACATTGGTAAATATTTCCCAAGAGGATGGAGGATTGTATAAACTACAAGGAGAACCGGAACCCACAACCTTTGCCAGCTTTTGTCTTTTTGTGTTAGGTAAGTGTTTACACAAACGTCCACGTAGTGCGACACATCTTTTAATTCATTCATAATATGTAGCAGATCCTGATTGAGCGTAGAACATACAGACGTGCACTTTAGTCGCACGGTTCTTTTCGCCGTGCTTTAGGCAGTCACGTCATAGAAAATCAGAACATGGATGATGTAAGTCAGCTTGTGCTTCTACAGCAATCGTGTGGCGGTGTAACCTGGAAAAAAATAACCGAACAAATACATTATAAGACTGCTGTGACCTCTAGACTGACCAGGCCCAGTAATCAACAAGGTGGGGTGAAAGATACTTCGAATACTTATTTGCAATGTTTCTAAGACATAGATAATGACGAAGCTCTCAATATCCGAGGCTTTTCCTAAAGTCAATATATATATTATTTCTGGTATCCTGGTGAAGCTTTTCTACAGCATTAAAATGATGTTACAGCAACAACTTATCCCTTAAGGTTCTGGACCTGTAATGGTGACCTTCCACAATCCTTATAATGATAATGTTTCTTGAATCTGTACTATAAAACACATCGTACGGTGAATTTTTAAGAAAGTTTACCGTTTGTAACTCAAGTTATGTACATTTTTATAAAGTGACCATTGATTTTCAAAAACACCGTAAATTGTGCTGGAACAAAAATGAAAAAGTACCATTTTTTCAAATTCTACTGTTCTATATTCAAATTTTAACCAATTTTCCTGTTACACAATCATGTCATGATAAATCAGAACAAGAAGTTCACACTTTGGACAAATACTTATAAAAATACAGGACTTTGCATACATGTACCCCCGAGCAAAAATCCGAGTTTTTGGGTGTGTTTAAAAAAATTTACTCTATCTATAAAAGCAAATATCTTAAGTTTGAAGCTAGTTAGACACAAACAACTAGTTTTAAAATTTTCTGCAATATAAACTGCCCATAATATGAGATTTTAAAGGCATTTTACCGTTCCTAATAAAATTTATAAGAATTTGTAAAGGTTACTATAATGAAACTGCAAGAGAATTTATAGCGAAAAATAACGTCAAAATGGTCAATCACCGATTATACTCCTTTATACAAAAAATCACCTACAGTTGGTATAAGAGATGGAAATATGTATGTAAAACTCTGCATTATTACATGAAAACCTTCTCTTTACTGATTTTGGCTGGCTTGAGGGAAATATTTGAAATTAACCACTTAACACGTTTTTCGTAAAAATAATCCGACAGTTTATGAATAACTGAGTCAAGCACTCTTTTGGTATTAGTGACACTTGGTTGTCCCTCACAATTTTGACCCCTGGACACATTTAAAAGTCCATCCTGGCCATCCGGAGAAAATATCAGACGAAGGTGAGCGAGCGTCATACCATGTCGCTAACTCTCGCGGTTAGCATGCGAAGGCAAATTTAAATCGCAAACACAAGATGAAATAGTGCATTTTTCACCTGTACACAGGAAGCCAACACAATAGTTATGATCCACTTCAACTTTACATGACTTTGTTGTCGGTAAACCACTATTTTTACAATATCGCCCTCGACGATCACGCTGTCGAGCTCCCGGTTTCCTCATTTTTGAGAAATGGGTAACCCAATGACGTCATGGAAAATCCATATCACGTGGTGAAAAACTACTAAAAATAGCAAATACGAAACTTTACGACGAATGCTATTCAAATAAAACCGGATCATACCGAGTGCCGATGTTTACCGAAGTTAGTTACAGGTCCAGAACCTTAATATAAAACTCTTCTATGTTGTTGTGTATTTAAACATTGTCGTATATTTCAGAGTGCCATGTCAGTGTTCGGTATACACCCTTTCACGATCTCGGTATACACCCTTTCACGATCTCGGTATACATCCTTCCACGATCTCGGTATACACCCTTTCACGATCTAAGTAAATGTTGATGTCTATCTATCTATCTCGGATGAGGATTATTGGCAGGAAAGGTGCTGCGTCGAAGAGTGTTAGTTAAAAGATGGTGAAGAGTGAATTTTGTGCTACCGCTTCAGGGTGTCTTGACAATGTGCTTTATGTGCAAATTAAAATGTTAGTTCATGATAAAGATAAAATCTGATAAAAACAATTGTTGATAATTAGTGGTTTATTTGGGACACTGCCTTGCTGAACATGGCATTGTCATTCACTACGGCTATGCTGTGTGGTAGTTTATTCCATAGGGTTAATGAATGTGGAAAAAAGGAGTATTTAATGAAATCGCGAGGTGTGTGTATCATTTGTAAGTAGTAAGGATGTTGATGCCTAGTTATTCTATGGGGAGCTTGAATATAAGGAGGAAACTTGACGGCAACAAGGTTGTGGTATATTTTATGGAAGAATACAAGTCTATTGTCTAGTCTACGGTTTTCCAGAGTTCTCCAATTTAGAAGTTTGAGCATCTGGCTTACACTTGAAGTATACTGGTAGTCTGACAGGACCCAGCGTGCTGCTCTTCTCTGAACCATCTCAACTTTGTCAGTGTATTGTTTTGTAAAAGGTGACCAAACAGATGAGGCATATTCTAATTGTGGACGAACTAATGTTTTAAAGGCAAGTTCTCTGACTTTAGGGTTAGGAGTGGTGATGTTTCTTTTGAGAAAACCAAGAGTTTTGTTTGCAGTGGCGGTGATTTGAGTAATGTGTTGATTGAAGCTAAGGTCAGAGGTAAAGGTAACTCCCAGGTATTTGGCAGAGGAGACAGGTTGTAAGGCATGGCCATGCAGGTAATAGGTGTTTCGGTGTACAGATTTGCTGCGAGATATATGGAGTACCTGGCATTTGGTTGGATTAAACTCCATGTCATATTCTTTCTCCCATTTTTCTAAGTTATTTAGATCATTTTGCAGTGCAGAAGCGTCATCATGAGAATTTATAGTGAGGTATATTGCGGTATCATCTGCAAATAAGCGAACATGGGATTTAAGGACAGAAGATGGTAGTGTATTTATATAAACGAGGAAGCAAAGTGGGCCTAGGACTGAACCTTGAGGTACGCCAGATGAAACAGGGACCTCAGATGAGACAGTGCCATCAAGAACAACTGTTTGTGATCTATGTGAGAGAAAAGACTGGATCCACGAGATGATCTGTGGGCATACACCATATTCTTGAAGAGACAGGAGGAGCTTTAGGTGATTCACTTTGTCAAAAGCCTTTGAAAAGTCAAGAAGTATAAGATCAGTTTGTTATCCTGCAGCAAGGTTATTTGTCAGATGGTCAGTAAGCTCAATTAATTGTGTTTCACATGATCTACGTTCTCTAAAACCATGTTGCAGCTCATAGAGCATGTTATTTTTAGAGAGATGGCTAGATAAATGTGAGGCTACTACATGCTCAAGTGTTTTGCATAGTATACATGTTAAAGAGATGGGGCGGTAGTTTGCTGGGTCCGACTTAGAACCTTTTTTGAATATCGGACAGACAAATGCTTTTTTCCAGTCATCCGGGAGTTCGCCACTAGATATGGACTTCTGAAAAAGAATGGTAATGATATCAGCTATTTCAAGTCTGAGTTCTTTGAGAACAAGAGGCTTAATCAAATCTGGACCGGAAGCTTTAGTTACATTTAGATTTGAAAGAAGATTCAATATGCCCGATTTCTGGATGGTGATTTTGTCCATTTGTGGGTAGTGACAATATTTTTGGGGGTCAGCTGTAATTAGTTTCTGGGTGCAAAGTTGTGAGAGAGATAGTGGCTTGTGCCTGGAGAAGACTGACTGGAACTGTTTATTTAAGATCTCAGCTTTCTTGGCACTATCTGTGTGTAACTGACCAAGTTCATCTTTCAGTGGTGGTATTTCCTGGGATTCCTGTTTTGAGTTTTTTATGAGTGTATATAGTTTCTTATTGTTGAATTTGCTGGTACCATTGCTGACATTTTCATTAAGGTCCAATATATTTTCTAAGTACTGATTGTAAGATTGTTTTATTTTGTTAGTGATAAGCAGTTTGAGGGTTTTAAATTTTGTTTTTAGTTCTGCTTTATGGCCTGAACGTTTCATTTTCTGATAAAGTTTATCCCTTTTACGAATTAGTTTTATTATATTATGTGTAACCCATGGTAGGGATTTCTTGGCCTTTATTTGTTTCTGTGGAATATAGAGAGCAGTTCCATTCTCAATTAATGATTTAAATTTTAGCCACAGTTCATTCACGGAGAGATTTTGTGAGTCTTTAGTAATATCTGGGATTTTGTTCTGCATGTATTGTTTAAATTCTGACCAGTTTGCTTTGCTATACAAGAAACATGTTCTGGGCTTTTGGTTTATTATGTGGGGCTTGCAGTTAACAAGTACCTCAACAATATCATGGTCTGAGATACCCTGTATAATTTTGACAGATTTAACCAGTGTATGGTTAGTGGTCATAAAAAGGTCAAGTATATTTTGTGATCTGGTGCTTTGGTTAACCATCTGAGTGAGATTAAAGTCATCAAGGAGTTCAATAAATTTTTGATAAGCAGTAGTGCAACTATGACCTGGCTGAATTGTTGGAGTAAAGTCTGGTGCCCAGTTTAGTTTGGGAAAGTTGAGGTCCCCCATAACCACTTTTGTGCCATGTACTTTGCTGGCAAGGAGCAATGACTTTTCCAGTTCAAGAAGGCTTATCATGTCAGTTTCATGAGGTCTGTAGTAGGCAGCGATAAAGAGAGGTTTGCTGCCCTTAATATTTATTTTGATCCAAATTATTTCACATTCAGAGTTCAGTGATGTATATTCTGTGGCTTGAAGGTAACTTTTTACAAGAATGGCAACTCCTCCGCCTTTGCCTTTAGTTCTGTCTCTGCGGAACATTGTGTTACCTAGTGAAGCTGGAAGGATTTCACTAGAAAAGTGTGATCTGTTTAACCAGGTCTCTGTTAGTGCAACAATGTCTGGGCTTTCTTTTTGTAGTAATAATTGAATCTCCAACTTTTTGTTAACTATGGACTGACAATTTATACAGAGCATCTTTAGTGAAAAAGGAAAACATTTATTTTTATTGTTGTGATTTTGTTTGTCATTTTGGGATGTAGGCTGGGGAGATTCACCCAGGGACGATAAACTGTTGTGACAAGAGTCAAATGTTGAGTTTGATATTTTTGACACATTAAGGCTGTCACATTTGGTACAGACCCAAGCAAATGAAACATCCTGAAGCGATTTCTGGTTGTACCAGCTAGAGTCAATTCCTTGACAGGCAATATGAAACCAGATTTCACAGTTATCGCAGTTGACTGCAAGATCAGAGTCCTGGACCTCTGAGTCACAGGTTCCACATGGGAAATCAGGGCCTGGGTTTGTTTCAACATCACTTGAAAGTGTCAAAAGTAGGATTGAGATGTAAAGAAGTGACTTATTATTAAAAGATATAAAGGGTTGTTTCAATTTTGGTTTCGAAAGTGCAAGGACCGAACCAACAGTTATCAAGTTTGGTGTTGTTTTCGGTGGATTCGTGCCGATGTAGGTCGAATGTTTTTTGGTCAGATGTTCATTTCTGAGCAGCCCGCCCGGGTACTTACAGGCACTGAACAATGATGCCAAAAGAAACCACGCGAGGAGTATACCTGTTAACATTATGTATCCTACCTTGAAAAAGCCGCACCGGAAGTGGAGTTGTCAAGTGAAACTTACATGGGTGGGGGTGGGGGAGGTAACAGTTTATCGTCAAAAAAAAAGTTTGAAGCAGAGATCTTAATTAATCATGACTTAAATTATGTTTGCTATTTCATGTTTTAGTTAAAATAAAGAACTGTGCAATCAAACCATGAAATTGTTTTTATTTTCACAAATTTTACTGATGAGTAGTTAAGGAAGCGGTTAGTCTCTTCGACGCATGCGATGTCTGCTCGCGGAAATGTTTATTTCAAGTTACTTCTAATAATCTGGTTCGGATTGGGTGTGTTAAGTCTTTTACTACCAAGATGTTGACTTTTCATTTTGGTTTTTATCTTGCTGACAGGAATATCAGTGTCATGTTCTGGTTGCCCAATTGTCTTGTTGGGCAAAGGTCTACTTTCAATATTGGGATTGTGGGATTGTGGGATTATCCGGCATTTTTGCCGATACTGCGCAGCGACATTTCTATCATTATAGCACAGGGGCACTTATGAGGTGCCCAGGGACTGAACCCGGCCGGTCCATTATACTAACACCGACGAGTCAGGCGTAATGCTGTCCCCTTTGCCCCAAACGTTAGGAGGGAAGCAACTACTACCAACTTTAAAGTCTTTGGTTTGACCCGGTCGGGGTTCGAACCCACGACCTCCCGATCCGCAAGCCGACGCTCTACCACCTGAGCTATTGCGGTCGGTCTTTCAATATTGGCTATTACTGGTAGTAATTAGTACGTTTTGGCACATCATTGAGCAATTTTCACGACGAAATTGATCTGATCTCCCGAATGATATACCCCTTGAAGATTGGATGACTTATTTTAAAAATGTATTGTTTAAATGTAACACCTCCGACATTGAGTTGACGTCAAACCAGCCAATGCCGAATACGACGACATGCTGAATAACTGAGGATGAGGTAATTCGAGGTATCCGTAAACTTAAGTCTGGACAATCAACTGGCCTCGATGGTATTGGGGTGGAGTTTGCAAAAACACATGTGAGCAAATCGAGACATTATACGTTCATTTGTGTTTAATCCTATTTTCAAAATGGGAGATTTTCCTACATGGTGGTCCCCATTCACAAGTCGGGTTCTTAATCTGATCATACAAATAATAGAGGCATTTCTTTAAAAATACTGTAGTACGCCCGATTTGAAAGACAAGCCCGTTTCGAAATAATTACTTCAAAACAGGTTGTTTTGTTTCGTTTCAAAACGGGTTGTAACGTCCAACCACTTTTAAAATAACCCGTTTTGAAATGGCTAAAATCATTCTGATGCATTTGTTTATGTTGTGGATCAGTAAAAATATTATATTGACTAAAGCTTACTCGACATGAAAGCCGCAATGGGCTTATCAACAGATAAAAAATCGACAGAAAAAAGCATGTTTTCGCTATTTACATGTCGGAAAACCGAGACATATGACAGAAATAACCCAAAGAAGATAGAAATATATATTTGAACGCGTAAAATGGGCTTTTCAGCAAATTACAAAATGTACTGAAAGCATTTCCCTACAGTTTAGGGTCATTGAACTCATATACATGATAAACGTAACAGACACTTGGCAAAAAAGGAGTAAAGTTTCAACAGCAACACCAACACACGCATCAAAAGTGATTTTATCATTAAAAATATTTCAAAACGGGCTAGAGTGATTGGACATTACAACCCATTTTGAAACAAACAAAAACCTTTTTGAAGTAATTTCTTCGACGACTGAAAGATTTTACTTTTTCGCCTAATGTTCGTTGAGCAATCAAAGTTTATTCAAAATGTTCTTTTTTTCAAAAGTGATTGGACATTTGGACGTTTCAACCCGTTTTGAAACAAACAAAAAACTCGCTTTGAAGTAATTATTTAAAAAACGGGTTTTTGTTTCAAAACGGGTTATACCATGGCTGTCAATAAACAATATCTAAAATTCTTACAACAGCAAGTGTTATATTTCAAACGTTTTGACATAGCATGTTGAAAAAAAGTTTTGTTTTGTTCTTACCTTGCATTAAACGTTTAAATTTAAATCTAAGCTTTTAACAGGGGGACAATAAAAAATTACATTAAATTATGCTTGTGATAATTTATTTTCAAATCTATTTTCAGATTTTCCAGCTGTGTATTTTTCCGACGCGTCAAATTTGAACAAAGGCATATTCGGGATGGAAGGAGGACACCTCATTCTTTCAGGGAGACCTGCAAGGATACTCCCAT
The DNA here is from genome assembly GCA_007844125.1 of Sinonovacula constricta. Lineage (NCBI taxonomy): Eukaryota > Metazoa > Mollusca > Bivalvia > Cardiida > Solecurtidae > Sinonovacula > Sinonovacula constricta. Next base: position 46,969,901 of record CM017559.1, on the reverse strand, counting down.
ACAACAGGCAATATGACGTCAGAATGACGTGGCTACTAAACGATGAGTTTCTACTTCTGGGTGGCACATTTACAGTAAACGCGAACTCATTGATAATTTGGCCAGTACCGGCCACCCTTCATGGTGCAAATGTGACGTATCAAGCGATGGTAGCTGGACATGGCGTAACAACGTCTGTGACGACGCAGTTATTTGTTGTGTGTGAGTATACAAAGCAGTCTGTTTTTGTTGTTACACTGAAAAATATGCAGTCGAAAGTGTGTATGCGAGTGTGTGTTTTTTTCTCTGATTCAAATATATTTTGATTAATAATGTTCTGAAACGCATGATGTCGATTTTGATTGCGGTGTATTAAGTGAAGCTCGTTGATATTTATCAGATTCAGTTCTGCAATGCTTCGTATACTGAATGCTGCTATTTATTTATTGTAGCATGTCCATGCTTGTCTCTTTTTTGGCATATTTTACAGGTTACTATGATAGAGTCACAAAGACTCGAAAGTGTGGTGTGTTGTGTGTGTGTGTTGTTGTTGTTGTTTTTGTGTTCTTTTGTTTGTTTGTTGTTGTTTTGTTTTGTTTTTGGGAGGTTCTTAAATTTACTTCACAGCTAAAATCAGTGTTTTATATGACTATTTTCTCTCGATCATGAATTGTTTCGGTTGTTTTCAACTTAGATTTTTTTCCCCAGCAAAATCAGGAGTTGACATAGTGCTGCATCCCCAACAGACACTGTATGTAGTTGATGAGGGTTCTTCTCCTCCTGGCATTAAATGTTACGTATCATCCAGCCTTCCGACTCAAGTGAGCTGGGTACGTGGTAAAAACGTGGTTGCCAATAACAGCATTTTAAGTCTGGGAAGAGTCGACCGTACGATGTCTGGCGAGTATACCTGCACAGCGGTAGTGTTGGCCACGGGTTTTAGCAAGGAGAAGTCCCTTTATGTCCTTGTTCATGAGAAATTTGGTTAGCAAATTTATTTTTAACGCATTTTAACATATTTTAACATCTTTATTCGGAGAAAGGGAAAGGCAGCGCTTAATATGTGTATAAGCGAAACGTAAATAACATTTTAAGATTACTTTTGCCGACTGACCGTTCCAAGGCGGTAACTGATAGTTTTTCTTTTCGTCTCTGTGTTTTTGTCACATTTACATTTACCTTGTTTGCCTTTGTCTACATGTAGATAAAATTTAAATATCTGTGAAAATTTTGATAGGACATTTTTTTTATTTACCTATTACTTATTTGCTAATATAAAGTTTAATGAAAACAAACAAGAAACTCAACTCTACATTAATTATTTGCCATAGAGATTCCATACGGCAATTATACATGAATGCATCAACAATTTTGTCAATACGATTATTTATTTGGTGTCCATGAAGATTTAATTTAACAATATTAGAAAATCATCTTTATCCCCTTTATCTGTCATAATCCAAATGTTTAACTGATTTGAAACTTTTAATTTTGTATCCCTAACCGACGTATAACTTTACTTTATATAAAGTCACGTGGTCTAAATAATTCAGTGAGAAATGCCAATGTGATGAACCACCAGTGTAAGAAGGTTTAAACATCAGCTTGTTATTTTTGATTCTGTATTTATCTTAATTAATTTTAAAATTTCGTCTTGTCTGCAGAAAAGGAACCATCTGTCTTCAATACAATTATTCTTACAATAACCGGGCTAGTTGTGATTGCTATCGTCGCCATCGTGATTGCAATATACAGAAACAATCTCCGGAAAAGAGACACACAGACAGGTAGGTCAGGTCTTCTTGCCAATAAATGTGGTCGATGTTTGTAAGATTATTTTCAATCTTGGAGTCGTAAAACAATTCGGGGATGTCAAATGTATAATTTAAATACATATAGGATGGGAAGTTTAAATATTGTCTGGACACAGATTTAGGCATGTTTGCACGTGATAATCACATAAAGTGTAATAAACTAACATGGTTTTGTACTAAAATTGTTCTAGAATTCCAACCAAAGCCAACCTATAATATATAGATAGATCATCCGAAGACTAATCTAACTAGCTTAGCGAAATAGATCAGATAGTCTTTCTTCGCTCCACATGAGGCAAAAGGAGGCATACAGTGCAAATAACACTGAACTATTCCAATTTGTTCAAGGATTTACATGTACATTTATAGCAATTGTAACAACGTATAACGGTAATCACGTTATGTTGTTATAAACCAACTGGCTAAGGAAAGTGTATACTATGGATTGAACATGAGATAGCTACATGTGGTATAATAAATGTCCTTATACTTAGTGTTACATCCTGACCAACAATGTCTTTTAATATTGACTCCGATATTTTAACCACGACAATGCATTTGAAAGAAATCGACGGAAATGAGTTGGTAGCAACCTAAACTAGTTTTCTAGATTGCATTTTTCTTCCTTTTATTCTGCTAAAAATAATTATTAAAATTGGGGATGGTAAAGGTTAACCTTGTCCCATGTATGTTCACCTTATTCTGTAAACGGTTAATCGTTCTTAAAAAAGGACGCTGTTGGGTAACGTGTATATTAATTAGTATACTAGTATATATTTCTTGAAATCACTAATGTGACGCCAACGAATCCGCTAGTTATCGTCAGGTGGGCGAAAATGATGACAGTGTGTGACGCCCCCCCCCCCCCCCACACACACACACACACTCCTCCGATGTAATTTACTGTCAGTTTATCGTCATCTCATACGAATCATTACCTTTCACTACCCATCTGAATGGTTATTTGCTATCCCTGTAAATTTTCCACACTTTGACACATTTTTTATTCGGTTGGGATACGCAACATTTGACTACAGAACCTTTGTATACAGAGCCTTTTGCTACATAGCCTTTGGCTACAGAACCTTTGGCTGTAGAACCTTTGGCTACAGAACCTCTGGTTACAGAGCCTTTTGCTACACAGCCTTTGACTGCATAACCATTGGCTACATAACCTTTGGCTACAGAACCTCTGGTTACAGAGCCTTTTGCTACACAGCCTTTGGCTGCATAACCTTTGGCTACATAACCTTTTGCTACATAACCTTTGGCTACATAACCTTTGGCTACATAACCTTTGGCTACATAACCTTTGGCTACATAACCTTTGGCTACAGAACCTTTGGTTACAGAGCCTTTGGCTACAGAGCATTTTGCTACAGAGCCTTTGGCTACAGAACCTTTGGCTACAGAACCTTTGGTTACAGACAGCCTTTGGCTACAGAACCTTTGGCTACGGAACCTTTGGCTACAGAGCCTTTGGCTACAGAGCCTTTTGCTACAGAGCCTTTAGCTACAGAACCTTTGGCTACAGAACCTTTGGTTACAGAGCCTTTGGCTACAGAACCTTTGGCTACAAAACCTTTGGCTACAGAGCCTTTGGCTACAGAGCCTTTTGCTACAGAACCTTTGGCAACAGAACCATTGGCTGCAGAACATTTGGCTACAGAGCCTTTATATACAGAAAGGCTCTGTATCGAAAGGCTCTGTAGGCAAAGGTTATGCAGCCAAAGGCTCTGTAGCCAAAGGTTCTGTAGCCAAAGGTTCTGTAACCAAAGGTTCTGTCTTTCTTTATATACGGAACCTTTGGCAACAGAATCTGTTTGACGACAGAACCTTAGGCTAGAAACCGTTTGGCTACAGAACCTTTGACTTCAGAACCTTTGGCTTCAGAACCTTTGGTTAGAGTACCTTTGGCCATCGAACTTTTGGCTACAGAACCTTTGGCTACAGAACCTTTGGCTACAGAACCTTTGGCTACAGAACCTTTGGCTATAGGACCTTTGGCTACAGAACCTTTGGCTACAGAACATTTGGCTACAGAGCCTTTGGCTGCATAACCTTTGGCTGCATAACCTTTGCCTTCAGAGCCTTTCGATACAGAACCTTTAGATACAGAGCCTTTGGCTACAGAATATTTGGTTACAGAACTTTTGGATACAGAACCTTTGGCTACAGAACCTTTGGCTACAGAACCTTTGGCTTGGCTTCAGAACCTTTGGCTACAGAACCTTTGGCTACAGAACCTTTGGCTACAGAATCTTTGGCTACAAAACCTTTGGCTACAGAACCTTTGGCTGCAGAACCTTTGGCTATAGAACCTTTGGCGACAGAACCTTTGGCTATAGAACCTTTGGCTACAGAACCTTTGAATACAAAACCTTTGGTTACAGAACCTTTGTGCACAGAACCTTTGGTTACAGAACCTTTGGCTTCAGAACCTTTGGCTACAGAACCTTTGTGCACAGAACCTTTGGTTACAGAACCTTTGGCTACAGAACCTTTGTATACAGAACCCTTGTATACAGAACCTTTGTATACAGAATTTTTGGCTACAGAACCTTTTTATACAGAACATTTGGCTACAGAATCTTTGACTACAGAACCTTTGGTGATAAAATTCTTGGCTGTAGAATCCTCGGCTATAGAACCTTTGCTATAGAACCTTTGGCTACGGAACCTTTGGATACAGAACCTATGGAATAGAAAATGAAATAAGATACGTGTTTATACATGTATAGCGCGCTAATTTGCGAGGGGCTAAAACTGTCATGCAATATGTTGCAACACATTAATCTGTAAAGTTACAATAACATCTGTTTAAATGTGATCTAAACAACATTTATATCAACCCCATATTGATATCTAGACAAGGTTCCATAGTATCGTACTGAAATAAGAATACGTATAAAATTAACAGCTGTTTCTAGTACAGGTACATATAAAACAATGCTTGGCCAGGTTTTGTGTATGACAAAAAATCTACACTTCTTTACATAAATATTATCATTTCAGACCAGCTTAACAGAGAGAATAACCGGTAAATATCTTATTTGCTACTTGTATTATTGTATTCATTAAATATTTTATCACACTACTAATTTATTGTACAAATATATTGACTAATTGATATGGCATCAATACTATACAAATAGCCAACATTTATCAATCTTTGTAGTGCTAGCTCTACTTTTTGCCAAAGTTAATACCACCAGTATTATCAGTGTCTTGTTATATGAAATTTACTCTCGCTATGCTACACATGCATAATAGAATGATTTTAATAAATAAGATCAGACAATATAGACCTTTGCTTCTTAGACGCCAAGTAATAGACGATTTATAGAATCTGTCATTGGTTTGGAGATGAGATCGCCAAGTCCCAAGCCAAGGAGGGACACTTGTCTCGGGCTTTGGCGTGTTAAATACTTGAAATAATGTAGGCAACCAGAGGTTTCAAATATTCCCTTCTTTTAATTTTCTTTTTAATACAGTGACTGATTCTTGTTCGCAATCACAGGTGAGAAAAACTGAACATATTTTTTACTTCTTCCATACACTGTTGTTTGGCACAAACTTTATGTTTCTTTCAGACTCGAGCTGGCTGTCTACACAGGGCTGCAGCGAGAGACCCAGGACCAACGACTGTATGACACACCTGACCGCCATGTTTCCATGGAACCTGTAACCTTGGAACCTGTAGGGCCATCTATCATAAAAGGAGAGACACGCATATATGACGACGCATTTGTAGGCGAGAGGGCATAGAACATAAACACAAAGGTTGTCGAGTAGTAATTGGATACATGTACTAACGGGACAAAATGAACGATTTCAGGACGTGTCTTGTCGTCAATACCATATTTACTATGCATGGCAAAATTATCGTTATTTTTTTTAGTATTTAGCATCAAAACTGACAAGAGTGTGTCTGGAACATTGCGTACACATCTGCGTGCTAGCAGAAAATAGAAACTGTCCATGGGTATAATATGCTTTAAATTATACAATAAATAAACATGGTTTTACTTGACTTTTATTTAACACCAGCTCAGTTGATATGGTTATTGCATCAGCAGAGTCTTGGATAGAGATCACTTTTCACAGACGTTCTCTAAGCAAAGTTCAGCTCCATAATGCCATGTATGTCCATGAACATTTTACACAGGCCCAGTGTCTTTGTTTATATATCTATTGTAGTATCTATTGTAGTATTGTTATATTCTGAAATATATATTCTGAAATATATATTTTAGTTGCAAAAGAGTCAATGCCAGTGGGGGGAAGGCAAACGTCTTTTTTCTTCAGGCAAAGCTTGGCCCGTTTCATTTAGAGACTTTTTGTGTGCTATTGGTGAGTAAATGCCAACAGCATGGTCACGTAGTGTTGCAGAATTATGTGAGCATGGCTGCCTTCCATGTCAGGTAGAGAAAGCGAGGACCATTATGAATGTAGATGTCTCCCTTGGAAAATCTGTTCTTAGTAACAGCTATTAAAATCGACAAGAGCATGTGTCAATTCTTGGTTCAGCATCCGCCATAAATATAGAGAGACGGAATAAACACTAAGTATAAGTGAGGGCATCCTTAATTGTGATCGCAATCCCAAGGGCACTAATAAAGCCAAGTATATGGTTGGTGTTTCCACTCTGTAAACCTGTTATGACATTAAACATGTCCAGCCTTTAAAAGATCCAGTTGTCTTGCCTTGAAAAACTTATTTGTCTTGCCTTAATAAGTCTAAAAACAGTTAGTTGTCTTGCTTTATAAAAGATGCAGTTGTCTTGCCTGAATCATCTAGTTGTAGTCCCTTTAAAGGTGGTATCCGTCAGTTTGGGCCAATTTTTTCTCAAATAACCAAATAAGTCACTGTTACCTAAAATAGTCTTGAAAAATGCTGCTCATTGATGCCTTAGATCAGTGTAAAAAGTGAAATATAAAACTCCATTTCTCATTGCAGACAGGTATTTCCTATCTTAGCCGGCTGCAGAGACAGCTATTTTGAACTAAGACTAGAACTCCGCGAGTCGGGTGTGTCGCCTGACGAAAATTTTGTTAGTCGACATAAAAAATGTTAATAAGTTTTTTGTTGTACAGATATTAGCAATGTATTTGCACAACATTCACATATAAAATAGCCTTTTAATTGTCTCATTGCAAAGAAACATGCACAACAAGTTATGCCCTTCGCAAGAAATGCACTAAAAATCAATCAAATGGGAATAATAAAAAAACGGAAGATGGTAGAGTTACCCTTCTTGTGCACTGTACTTTGAGTCATTGCCAGAAACATGCATACCAAGTGTGGAGTCATTTGGACCTACGGTGACAAAGTTAGGCTCTGGACAAGAAATGCTCTAAAAAAGATCAATCAAAGGGGAATAATTCAAAAACGGAACAAGGTAGAGTTAAGGTTCTTGTGTGCTGCTCTTCGAGTCATTGCCAGAAACATGCATACCAAGTTTGGAGTCATTTGGACCTACGGTGACAAAGTTAGGCTCCGGACAAGAAATGCTCTATAAAATCAATCAAAGGGGAATAACTAAAAAACAGAAGAAGGTAGCGTTACCATTCTTGTGCACTGCACTTTGAGTCATTGCCAGAAACATGCATACCAAGTTTGGAGTCATTTGGACCTACAGTGACAAAGTTACACTCCGGACAAGAAATGCTCTATAAAAATCATTAAAAGGGGAATAATTCAAAAACAGAACAAGGTAGAGTTAAGGTTCTTGTGTGCTGCACTTCAAGTCATTGCCAGAAACATGCATACCAAGTTTAGAGTCATTTGGAACTACGGTGACAAAGTTAGGCTCCGGACAAGGAAATCCGGACGCCAACGCAGACGACAAAGTAATCCCTATATGTCGCCTTTTCAGGCGACACAAAAACCACATAACCACATAATCACTTTTGAGATTACATTATACTGTTATCTGGGTAGTTATGCCCTAATTCAATAAAGCAGTAGTATGGTATTGTTACATGAATTGATATAGGCAAATATCACCTTTAAAAGATGAAGCAGTCTTATTTATATTGCCTTTAAAATCTTCTTGTTGCCTTTGAGAGATCTAGGTGTCTTTGTTTTAGGGGAAATCAAAAGCATCACAAAGGTTGTCAAGTTAGTAAGCCGTAATCTAGCTGCACTTGCGAGAATACAGTTATGAGTCAACGCAAGTAAATTTACCCAAAATGACGTAATACTTGAATAAACAAAAACAAAAACAAAAAACAATGTCAATTTACCCATTTTATTACAAAAACAGAACAGTCAAATAGTAATACTACTCATTAACATAAATACAAGGAACATCCTGTTCAAAATAACAAGGTATTGCATCTTTTAACAAACAAGTACAAAGTATAATAAACCAGCAGCAAACCAATTAAATTACCTTAAATGTAATTTGTGGTTAAAGCAACTAACAATAATTAAGATCTATTCAAATTAATTTCCTTTCTTCCAATTTATGACCAGTTATATAAAGTTAATATTAACAGTCCTATATTAATAAACAGTACCAGCAATCTATTCCAGCATAAAGATCTTAATCAGGTCGAATACTACATTTATCAACCATCTGCACAAATCTTTAACCAATGCAACTCCTAGAGGTCCTATTCATTAACCAAGGTTCTGTTAACCTTAAATTAATTAATCTGATGAAAACATTAAATGCTAACTGTTGTATAAACTTGCCTTGTACTGTAAAAGGCCTTTGCTGTCCAAAATGTGTTTACATAACCATCACAACATTGCTTTGTAACAATAACTTTGTCTCTTTCTTAAAAATTGTTTATTAATAAACAAGTCGTGCATTTGCTGTGCTATGTGCATATATATGAATGGGTAAGGGTGTGTGTTGTTAATAATAAATGTTGAACTGTTATATGTCCTAGTAGAATGAATAAAACTTCTGTTCTGTTCATCAATATTGTCTGGAAGTCACAACTGATTTGTGCCACTATCACCTTCCTCCAAGATCAGCTCTAGGGGCCTTTTCCATCAATAGTGTCTGGAAGACACCAGACTCATTGTGCTAAGTTCGGTCTAAATATTGTGCTAAAAAGCCATCATTAACAAGGTTACAGAGACTTTTTATCACATTTTACAAGCAGTACACTCCAGAGGAAGTACAGGCTGATGAAATAGTTGTTTTAAGAATTACTTTAATTTGCCTGTTATTTATCAGCAAATGGACACAGTTGCCATAGTTTGTATTTTAAAAACTTTGTACATGAAAATGATTTTGTTAAATATAGAAGAAGTAAAATATCAACCCTGAATAAATGTTAACTTTTAATAAATTATCTTTGTGTCCATTGGTTTGAAGAACTGAAACCTGAAGCTTTTAACAACCTTTAAGCTAACAAAGCCGGACAGAACTCCATATAAAGTACATGTTGAGCATGTGTCTGTATGCACCACATACAAAACTTTGTCTAAGTTGCTTTATGCAGTAAGCAGACATTAATAAAGCCTGTTATGGTGGGAAGAAGTAACGCTTTTGGTAACAATGGTACTTATTTAATTATATAACTGAGGTTGAGTTGGTTTAATCACATAGTCAGAAAAGAAAGAATGAAGACTGACTGAAAGAATGAGATCTTGGGATAGTCTGTACCAGGTTCTAATCCAGGTTCAAATCCACAAGACCAATCAAAGAATACATGACATTAATTTGTGAAAGAGAACTGAGCCCTGCTTAAACCTCTTAACCTTTGCTATGAATAGGAAAGCTTTGATGGAAGCAGCAGGACATTGTCACACACATTGATTGGAACAAAGACAGTGAACTGATAAAAATGAAGTAATTTTGACTAGTTTAATATACATGCAAGGGCAACCATGCATCAACTTAATCTGTCACAATGTAATGCTAATGCATACTACAGTTAGATCACGATACAATAAATGTCCACTGGACTGGCCAAAATAATTCTGTACAAATTGTAAAGTACCTGTGAGGCACTGCTATAAACAGTTTGGCCATCGTTGTGCCATAAATCAAACTTTGTTAGACGCAATGTTATAAATATGTCATACAATTTGTATTATAGATTGGAGATAAAAGCAAAGAAGTGGTGACAAATGTATCAATATTTATTATTAGATACATGTTTGTAACTATAATGTACACATGTAATATATTCAGTTTACAATATGCCCGTGTATTTAATTTTGTTTGTTTATCAGCATGTTGTGATTTCACAGGAAGTGTGTAATGTTGTCAAGTGAAGGTTACATAGAGTCTTAAGCAGACACTCCATCAACTCTCTTTAAAATTACAAATTTACAATTTTAAGATATGGAAAGCATGGAATGCTGCAAATTGTCGATTAGCTGTCAAATGTATAGACAGACAAAGATCTTCCTTTCAAATCTGTTATATTTTTATTTTGTCATTTTTTACGCAATCTCTTGTCAACATTAAGCCATGAACAAAGCTTGCTTTCTGTTTGTCTCTTACTTTATTGAGGACAAGTAATGATAATGGTAGATTAAATTAGAGAGTTGTGATCATTCCTAGACTTGTGAATCTGTATTTGCAAAAATATGACCTTTTTAAGTATATAACTGATTCAAGGGATTCTGTCATCCAATTCAGCTTGGACATCTGATGCATTGCAATCCGATGTGTCATAACATTTTTATGTAGCACATACAGGAAGAATGATAGGGACCAGCCATTGCATCTGTAGAAGAATGCAAATTTGTTAAATTGCAATCTGAAATATCACAATTTGAACATAAATTATTCTATAAAGACTTATGTATTATTATTGCGACCACTAAAATAATAATAAATTCACTTAGTGTTTTATTGAACCCATATACCATCAAGTCCATGGCAAGAATTTAATGATAACCACTTACAAATAAATCGGCTAATAGTTTGTTTCTATGTTGACTAATAAATACAACTGTTCACATTGTGTGCTTATAACAACCAACCTCTAAAGAAATCTTAGTAGAATAATCAAAACAATAGTGGAAGCTGAACAACATTTCAAAGATAATATACCATAAATTTACATAAAAGACATTTCTATGATAACAAATTGCAATTAAAACAGTAATCATTTTGTTGCTAAGGTCTCCAAACACTATCAGGACCTTGGCAACATCCTCATTAGCACAATCATTGCCAAGAATGTCAAGGTCACAACAACTAACATAATCCATATCCACCAACTACATGACTTGGTCTTTGCCTCAAGTCGCTGACTCTGGATGGACAGGTTCTTGTAGTTCTTGTCCGCAAGCTGGTTTGTCTGTGATAATTTCTGAAAAAAGGTAAGACCTTAATATAGTTTGATGAAGTTTTCAAGCTAAAGTCCTACAAGAAGTGGTCTATAAAGTGGCAATTGGGTGAAATGTCACATCTTGAGACTCTTTAGTCAAACCATTTGTTTTGTTGAAAAGTTCAACAAGATACCAAAGCTATTTTCAAATTGCATATTTATTTCTTGGATATAATTTTTGTAAGTGAATGGATGTATCTGTGCTATCTGCAGAATGCCTGTAGATGTTGAATAATGTTCACCTTTAAATGAAAGGTACCTTAAAATTTAACTTTAACATTTAGCAACTTTTGTTAACTCCAAATTAATGTATATTTATATCACCTTGAGATGATTTTGGCAAACTTTTAAGTTTTCCCTGAACATAAAACATTAGACTATAGCTAGGAGCACTAAACTGACACCAAACTTATCTGTCCTTAAACTAATTTTTCAAGCTAAGTTTATGCATGGAGGCTAAACCACTAAAAATTCAGCAAGGGCAGAAAGAATCCATGGCCTTTGGTACCCACTTGGCTGGAGTTACTTTGCTACCAGGGCTGGTATCAAATTTTTTTTTATGATTTGAAGACAAAGCCAGTACAATCACTAGATCTTTGAGCAAGAAATTCAAAAAGAATCATATTTACTTTTTGCACTTAAACAATTTGTCTCCCTTAATGTCTCTTATTTACTTAATAGAGACAAATTTAGCAAATGTATCTGCACTACATCCATGTCCTTGGTCTACCTTGACTGGCAACTAACGCAAGGATCTCAAAGCTTAGTGGAGGGTCTTATTTTACTACATAGCTAACTACTAATGATATGAACACTGTTATCAACATACAATCAATAAAGTGGACTCCTTCTCTTCTGCTAAGTGTCTTTTTATTATCATAGCTGCATCATTTATTTTACTGACAAAACAATTTGTATTAATCAGCTAAGCAAACCAAAGCTGTCAGGAGCCACTACCTTGATTGACATACAAACAACAAATAAACAACATCAACCTCACAACTATCTAAAAAACACACACTTATTGTTACAGGGAAAACCCACTGGTTTGACAATTTGTTATTGTAACTGGCATTAATGCTTTGGAAGGAGTCCAACTACTGCAGAAATCTCATTATCTTGGGATTCTTACAATAGTGATGGCAGACAACATTCCTTGACCTGCTAAATCTGTTTGGGATCAACAAGTTATTTTTGCAGGTAGTCTGTAGGAGACATAGCTAAACTTTTTTACCAGCTCTTCTCAAAATCAATCAGTTTTGCTGTCTGTCTGATAAAAATAAAGTCTGTGTCATAAAACATGTTACTGATAATAGTCGTAAAACAATCTGACAATTGCTGTTATGTTACTTCAGTATCTTTATCATTCTTAAAAGCACTCTACTTATTATATATAACATGATGTTTTCTATATTTTTTACTTTTACCCTATAGCAGTTCCCACTAAGCAGATATTCTAGAGGCATGCAGTCAAAGGTAACTGCATATTTCATCACAGCATCAGCAATGTTAACAATAATGTACAGTGTTGTAACCATACAGGTGGTAAATGAAAAACATTCTAACCACATAAAAGTATACATTTATTTTGTTAAACAATAAAATATGACATAACATCAGTATTAGCTCGTGCAAAAATCTTTAAATTTTTAATTATTAAGACTTGATTTAATCAACTTAAAATGTGCAAAGTTGTTTTTGGTTTTTCTTAAAGATCTAATTTTTAGACCTCAAGTACTTTTGAAAACAAGCGAGCCATGATGGCCCTTAATCGCTCACCTGAGGACCCAGGCTTTTAGTAGACTCATATCTGGCATCAAGTAATTAAGAGTTATTTACTGTAGAAATCTTTGGTGAAGATTGGACCATTAGTGTGGCCACTGGGCTGATAACATTTTCTAGAATTTCACATAGTAACCTACCACATCCACATGACCTACTTCAAAACATATGTAAGATTTTATACTGGCAAACAGTTTGGCCAAGTTTGGTAAAGATTGGGCCAGCAATGTGGCCTCTTAAGTGTTTTCACAAGGATTTTCTAAAATTTGATCGAGTGACAGTTGTTGACCACCCATTTGACCCAGTTATGAACTCAAGCAAGATTTTGTGCAGACAAACATTCTGATCAGGTTTGGTGAAGTTTGTGATATAAATGTGGCCTCAAGTGTGTTCACAATTTTTTTATAAAATTTGACCTAGTGACTTACTTTTTGATATTGGATGACATATACTTAATTGACATAATACATAAATGTTAACACATGAAACATACCTATTTGATTCAAGCATACATTTTCTTTAAACTAATCAGCATGTGTAAGGCCACAAACAAGACTTTTACTATTGTAAGTACCATAAGTCGCCAGAAAAATAATTCAGTAGAACCACCAGCTCCTAATAGACCAGCTGAAAGACCTACTCAATGTTTGGCCCTGTCTAGGAAATTAACCTACTGAGGAAGTAAAAGTTGCTAACTTCTTGATCACTGGCATACAACATGTCTCTTATTGTAAAATACAGAAAAGATGGCTGATAAAAAGCAATGCATTACCTCCACATCTTTCTTAACTAAAACATTGGATGCATAAGCAAAGTCTTTGAGGTTGTATGTATGATGGAGCAACTCCTCTGCCAGTTTCTCATGCTGTTTTCGCTGGTGTTGTAACATTGTGTTGATATCCATCTCTGTCTGAGCCTTCCTCTGGCGTACACCATTCACATCATCTACAGAAGTATCAGTTCATAAATCTGTTTATAAAGTAAATTTTACAGGATAGAATAGCTATAATTTTCACTAACTACAATGATGACCTCCAAGTCTACATGTGATGCACTTATTTAATTTAAATTGAACCCTAATTAAACCCTAAATCTAGGGTTATTAAGAAAAAAAGTTCTATGGTCTCACTGTACACACAAAACTATGTAAGTTCATTATTTTGCCATTATCCACAAGCAAGACAATTCATTCTTTTTTTTTCTTTATAATATAAATAATATAATATTTAAATATAGTTCTATTTATTTTCATCCCATGTTTGTAGACAATGCTGTGGTCAAACAAAAAGCAAACAAACAACTGACCAGCTGCATCATCGACAGCAGTGTCACCCAGAAGCTCCGCTCTCATATCTTTCTGAAGCCGCATCTTAGAATGTATGTGAACCTCCTTGGGCGCCACAGTGGCAGGCGTCTGAGTGTGGGACACAGGTGCCAGTCGCTCAAGGGCCAGCACCTTGTCATTCAAAGTTGCCTATGAAAGGGTGAATCAGTCATGTTTATATAGGGTTATAATATGTAATATATAAGTATAATAATGACTAGGTGTGGCCATATAAAGATGCATTAATGGTGGCTGAGAATGGGATTTGTTTATAAAAAAAGTATGTTTGTTGTTAGTTGTAGCAGTAGTAGTTGTTGTTGTAGTAATAGTAGTAGATGAAGTAGTAGTAGTAGTAGTAGTAGTAGTAGTAGTAGTAGTAGTAGTAGTAGTAGTAGTAGTAATAGAAGTTGTAGTTGTAGTGTTAGTAATAGAAGAAGTAGTGGTAGAAGCAGTAGTAGTAGTAGAAGTAGTAGTAGTAGTAGTAGTAGTGGTGGTAGTAGTAGTAGTGGTAGTAGTAGTAGTGTTAGCAGTAGTAGTAGTAGTAGTAGTAGTAGTAGTAGTAGTAGTAGTGGTGGTGGTAGTAGTAGTAGTGGTAGTAGTAGTAGTGTTAGCAGTAGTAGTAGTAGTAGTAGTAGTAGTAGTAGTAGTAGTAGTAGTAGTAACAGTAATATGGTTATCTTAAAAAACTTCCCAATCAAATGGCCATCACACAAATAATTACTGGCACAATCCATCGCATATATATTCCGTTATCATACAGCCTTCATGAAGCAAATGCTGTGAGTAAATTTGGATCACTGACCAAGGCAAACTATTGGCAAAGAAGAGGGATAATAACTGCATCTGCAACATTTTACTCACTTTCTGTTCTGCCTCCAATAACCCTCTCAAGAAATCCACCCTCCTGGCGTATTCTCTGAGAACATCTTGCTGAGGCTTGCTGAATGAGACCAGCAACACTTACTTTAAAATTTATTTCAATTATAATTTAAAATTATAATTAAACCTCATAAAATAAAAATGACAGCTGAGGCCAGCAGGATGATAAGGGAGTGAACAAAATCAATATTGAATATACATGTATATCATTTATGACTCAAGATTATTGCAAACTGAATATTAAATAATCTATATAGCATAACATCCATGGTTCCTGATTTCAATGGGTCCTTCACCCTTATCATGTAACATTTATTAAAAAGCAGTAAAAAAAAACAAGATATTTTCTTATAACTAAATGTTAAGGTAGCAATAAATATTGCTAGAGACAAAGTCAAGTTAATCCTGCAAACTATATAAATTTAAAGCGAGGTTTAATATTTTATTATTGAGTGGAACTTTTAATGATTTTTATAAACATTAACAAAGGATTACAAACTTACTCTGTTGCTCTTTTAAGACCACCAAGTTTTTCAGATAAGGCCTCAACATACTGTAAGAAAAAAGAAGAGTAATGCATTTCTAACAAAGACAAATATTTTAAGCTTAAACGACTTGGTCAGAAATAATAAAATAAAATTGCATTTACTTTTTTAATTTTTGCTTAAGTAGCAAAAGTTAGCAGACTAAATAAGTAACATATTATGACTGTTTAGTCAACTAAAAGTGAACAGGGTGACCTTTAACAAATTATATTGTCTTCAATATTAGTTAAATGAATCAGACGCCTTGCCAGATTTTTTAAATAATTTTAACCATTTTTAGCACAACCTAGCAAATCTCTGAACATCACATGCTGTTACATACATCATGTGAAAATGGCAATCATAATCAATACTCTAACTGGCTCAATAGTGAGGCAATCTTTTAGACCATATGAAGTGAAGATCATATGGTTCTACAGGTATGTGTCATGTACCTGCACAAAACTGTGATAAAGTCATTTAATACGGTAATATTTACTGTAAATGGATAGGGGTGCTTTTTTACATTTTGCTTTCAAGTTTGTGTACCAAGTTTATGATGGCCAATTAATTGTGAAAATATAAGGAATGATACAAAAGTAATGTCACACTGGATAAAATCATAAACAAGATTGGGACATATTGATGGTATGCAAAGTATATTTACAAAAAAAATAAGCTAATTGGACTTCAAACTGCCAAAATTGACAATTGCTATAAAGTTAAATTTTCCCACGAATAATCTGTCAACAATCTTTTAACAATCTGGCACCCTCTGTATTGGTTTGTTGTACATATACAGTAAAACTTCTGATGCCTCAACAATTTCTAGACACCAGTCCAAAAGAAGAAGAGATGTTTTTGGACGATTTCAATCCCTTTAGAACCGTATTTGTGCAAAAATGCAAATTAAAAGCATTTCTTAGTGCCTTGCTTGTAATATTTACACATAAAGCCATAAAGTACCAGTTTTAGTGCACAGCATATAAAACTTAGAAGGCAAGTGCTTATTCATTTAATTGAGATAAATAGGCGTTTTTTATGCTATAAAGTCTGTGACAGACACATGCTTTTTAGTTTGTTGTTCATAATAGTCTGCTTCAATAACACGCTTTTGTTATCGCAACAGACATTTAACCATGCACAGTGTACTTTTAACTTTTAGTACACCAGCATTTAAGGTTACGCTAGTCAGGTTAAGGGGTTGTTTATCGTAGTAGTCATGACTTATTTCGCATGACGTATTTCATATGATGTAGCATTCGTGTAACTGCTTGAAAGAAAAGGATCATGCTAGAAAATTAATTTGTTTTTTTTTTTAAATGGGTTTCGTGAGTGTTCTGGGTTTCGTGAATGTTCTGGAGACTTCTGCATTCTAGAAATTCTTTGAGTCTATATAAGGGCTGGTTAGCCTATTTAATAGGAAGTTTGGATATAAAGTTTGGACATAGATTTTGGACATATAGTCCTGTTTAATAACCCTTGTTATCTCCCTTTGAAAGTTATCGTTCATTTTGCATACAACTTCCAGTGAGCAAAAAAACAAACAAGATGGCATCTGAAAACAATGAAATCTGATCTGTGCAAATTTTCAAAATTATCAGTGCGTGAACTGAAAGACTTTCTTAGAGAAAGAGGGGCGCATGTATCAGGGAATCATCCGGAACTTATAATACGCGATAGAAAAGCTTGGTACACGGACATTAAGTGACATAAAATTAGACGACAAAGAAGACGTATCAAACGCGAAGGAAAGTTGTTTGTAACGCAATTTGGGGAGAATCTTTCAAAACCTAGCTCTATCTATAATCAGTTTACATTTTCCAAATACTGAAATGCAACCGCTTTGCTACCTTACATATAGAGCATAGTGTCAACTAAAGGCAAATTGTAGAAGACCATTTTTAGTGGACAAGACCTCAGTAGAAATGCATTTTTTAAATAAAAGATGTTTAATGGGGAACATTCTTAACTTAAGTGAATTTCTTCAGTTAGAGATATGATTTTGTTGGAAAAGTGTGGACATATCTTAAGCTAGACACACTGAAAACAGACTTAATTTTTCAGATGTCAATATTTTGTTTGAAAATCCATCTATATGATGTCATTCTGTTTCAGAATACTGTCATGTACATGCATTTTAATTGAAAATTTAAAAATACATAAATATTATAAAAAAAAATATTGCATTATATGTAACTACATGTATTAAGATTTCTCTCAATACAGTCTCCCTGTGTAGACAAAAATTTAGTCATTACAAATTTTCAGCAGATGAAATCCTAGTGGTAAATAACATTTCTTCTTTTGTTAAGGAAATTCAGTATAAATGTCCTATCCCATACCTTGTTTTATGTTCATATAAACATTGTTTTCTGCTCTTTCTAATTGACATAATATGACAAATATACAAATACAGACATAACATGTAAATACATAGTTGACACAATCTTGTTTTGTGAATTTCATCTCTGATAATCACATAATATACGAATTGACATAAAAATTGGGAAGCATGGTCTTGTATATGTCGGGTGCGGGAATAGCCGTACCACTACATTCTCGTACCGGGAATAGTCGTACCGAATTGGGAATAGTTGTACCATATATGAATTATATATTCCCATATTAGTGACATAATTGCTGCCAGGCATTGTATCTATCGCACTGGATAGCGTGCATTCTTGCTGTAACAAAACGGTTGCAATTTACGCATTGGCAAGCCATTACAGTTTGGCTTGTTTGGATAGACTGAATTTTTATCAGAATCGGATTCTATATATATCTTATTTGACAAATGGTGACAATAGACACAACTGCGAAGAGTTTGTTCTTTACAAGTTCCCTCGTATCTATGATTGACTAAAATTAATCGTAATAAACTTTGTTCTTTAATTGTCGTCCAATCAGCGGTCATCTTAAACTGACAATTCTTTCATTAATATACATGTAATAAATGGCCACTCAACAAAACCTGAAAGTCAATGTGTGACCGTCAGTTGTTTTTATTGCGGCCATGCACTAGAGGTGTGACTGTTAATGACCTTTGTGCAAATTCACTGCTGTTAACGTCACGTGACGGTCTTTGTTTTGATTTGCTCGCATAACCTATTAATCGCAGCCATTGTTTTATACTTGAATAATATTAAATGCATTGATTATTCTTTTATCTTTCAACATTGTCATAGATTACACATTTTCCATAAACAATTAAATCTTTGAGACGCTTTGGAGTTTTGATTATGCCGTGAGTGATGCACACACAATTCCCCACCCACTTTGAAACTGAATCTGCAAGGTATAGGATTCTCCTTGATGTATTTTCCCTCTAGAAAATGCTCTGAACAAAGTCGACCATTCTTCAGATTGCAAGTGGAAATTTTGCTCATTGTTTTAAGTCAACTAATCTACAGTTTTCTCAGTTTATCGTCAGTTGGAAATCTTTGAAAGTTGGCGTCCTTCTGTCAACTCTCCCCTGTAATTGCTACACACACAACAATAATGTCTCTTTTTTCAGTCGAGTTTAACACCTTTTCTGCCATCGTTGACATTTTTGATTTGCTCTCCACTGGAAATGAAATGCGAACCTCCACACTAAAGAGCATTTAAGGGAGGCAATTATTCAGGGGAGATAACAGAGGTTCTTAAACAGGACTAAGGTTTGGAAATACTTGCAGCTTCTATATTAAATCTTTCTGTGTTGGAACTTACTTGGACTTATTATATTCTACAGTGATATAAATATTTAAGTGTTGGATTTGGAATTATATTAATTACATTCGTGTTTGGTTCTGCCTTTGGATTTTTTCAACTGTGCATATCAACGAGGACATTCTACCGAAAACTCTTCAGGATTATTGGACGTTGGATTATTAATTGGACTATTAAAGGTACACCGGTCGTAACAAGATCTAGATTTTTATTTTCAAGCAAATTAATTTTTTGTGGGGGCAAGTGATTTTGCTGAGCTGCTTGCCTAGGGTGCTAGACAATCATAGGTAAATCTGGCCACAGTATAGTGCAGCCACAAAGTCAATGCGACCACAAAAAAGTCAAACCTGCCAGTCAATCTGTAGATGTTGGTTTAACCGGCCACAAAATTAGTTGATCCTGCCACAAAAAAGTCAAACCGATCATATATATTATTTTTCTAATTTCTAATCTCATTTTTCATGATTTAAGTGGTTTTTTATAGTTCCATTCTGTTTTATTGCTTGTATTATTGTCTAATTTTAAAAAATAAACTCATGTTTAAGGTTGCATTTTCCTACATTGTATATTAATTTTTTTTTTTTTTTTAATTGATTTTTGAATGAATGTTTAAACTACCATAACAAAATGATTGAATGGTAGTTTCGTATTAATTTTCTTTCATTTCCATTGTAAACAGTCAGCAGTTGTTTTGTGTTTAATGAGTGATCTGCTGATTAAAGATACAGAACAAGTCAATTATGACTGTGCACACTTAATTAGTCAAGACCAGTTCATGTCTCTTTTGTTGTTTGTTGCCTCATTAATGGCACCAATTATGGTTTTCACAGGGGGACTAATGTAAAGCTGGCATTTGTTGATCATTTGAAGTTATGACACCCTAAATAAAAAAAAATCTTATTCTTAAAAATTACCAAACTGCACAATGAATTTAATGGGTACATTTGTTAACTTTGTAAATGGAATACAAACATTGGTAAGGTTGTATTTAAAATGGGTTTTCTACAATGAAACAATGTTACAACAAATCACCATGACTCAGGAAGTAGTATACATGATGGTGCAACACAAGGCATATGACACAGGTAAATACTTAATAACTGATACAAAGCATGTAAGCAATTAATACCTCTTTATTGGCAAATCGATATGAGGCATACAGCAATTAATACAGATATCAATATTCAATCTTAAATGGATAAAACTTATATGATAAATAATGAATTATGATCACATGACGAGCTTACAGTTTTTTAAATAGATTTTTACTTCTTTGTATTGTAAGGAAAGGATGCTTTTAAAATCAACGCCGACAATCGGTAGTTGTTTAAAGTAAATGAAGACACTATGTTGGATATTTACAGGTCTATCATGGATGATGCAACTACAGCCTGCCCAATAAAATTTCTAAATGAAACAACAGGTGCATCATTTAATAATAATAAGATAATTATACTCTACATAAAAACTGTATACAATTTAGTTTCATTTCATGTTCTTTATAGAAAAGGTTTTATTTAATCATTGTTTATAATTGAACTGTTGAATAAAAATTTGTTTTATATCTATTCTTATTGTGTGTGTGTGAGTGCATTTCAATAATGAAGAAAACTGAATTAAAACCATGTGACTATAAATCATATTTCATAATATAATCATCAAACCTCACACTTTAAACAATATAAAAATAGAATCTCAAACATTAAATGAGTAAACAACACCAATTATAACAACAACATCCAACTGATGCCAATAAGTAATGCTAATGCTAAATAAAACAAAAACAATGCTAATGAAAATAACAGCAACAATATTAATAATATGAAATAAAAAGTGTGGCTAAATTTACTTGTGGCCAGTTAGACTGTAACTGGCTTGCCTAAATGGACCAGTGCCTGGAGAAATTATGGCTAGAATTGTGTTGAGATACATCTGTCAGGTTTCTGGCATTTTGTTGTTTTTGCTATTTGCATCATGATCAACATTGTCTAAATTTTAATAAAAAATTTGGATATTTTTCACTAGTCAAACAATCTGGATGAAATAGAAAAAAAAAACACAATATTGTAGATACTATTATAAATTACTCTCAGCTGAAATTATAAAAACATTTTTATTGGTTATATCGAATTGTACTTATGTTCAGCAAAACTCTCAGCAAAAAAAGTCTCGAATTTATGAGAAAGCATCTGTTCGAATTAGAAGACCGGTGTTTCCATAAGACGTTTCTTTTCATGTTTTTTTTTTCTATGTACATTTTTCAGCATGGTTTCTTGTGATGATAACTATTGAGAAACGATAAATATAACAAGAATTTAGGTCGGCACAGTTAAATTTATGTGATAGACCCCCTGAAAATATGAACGACTGGTATACCTGTAACATATTAACGGATTTCTAAACATTTTTCGTCTCATCGACTGTCATTTCAGAAGTGTCAACTAAACAAATTATTACACACCTTGTCATATCTCCAATCCCAAGACTCGCTTTCGCTAGCTATAGCTTCACATCGATGCAAAAGTCTTTTAAAATTGATTTCTAATCTGGATGACATGTTGACAAAAGTCTGAATAGGTGGACGCTCAGAAATTGTCTGATAGCGTCTAGGAGATCCTCTGCAGTTACCTCCCTTTATTGGTCGATTCGGCCTTGATGGGACCTTTTCTTATTTATCATCATGAGTCAAACAAGTATGAGGATAATACAGTGGTCCATGCTACGACAAAACTGTATAACGGTTATTCAAATATTACCAATGTTGTGGGATTTCTTAAGCAAATTTACGTACAAGTTACTGTTTTACTGTTTTTGTAAGCTCCATTATAAAATTAAGTACGCTATAACGTAGGACCGAAAGATTTATCAGAACGGAAGTGAATATTTAAAGTAAACACCGTGGCGGCGTTTTAATTCCTGTCCTGTCCTGACAAATTGCTCAGTTCTTAAAACATTTTCAAACAAAATGCAAATGAACAATTTACAGTAATGTAAGTTTTCTTTTAAATTTTTAATTAAACAAGTCATCACAAAGAAAGTACAGGCAAAAGGGTCTCGGGCATTAGAATGACAAGTCACTAGTTTGACATTGATTTTGACTGAAAACTTTGTTTACATTTGCAAATTTTCCTCAATGACTCACGGGTGAGGCTGTCAGCTAAAAACACTGTCTTAAACTCATAACACTGTACAGTAGAGCTTCTGTATAGCATTATCTTACAAAAAAAATCCATGGACAATTTTTCAGGTATATTAACAATTTGCCACAATAAAGATTCGTCACATAAAGATTTGCCACAAATTAATAACAATTCGCCACAGTAGTAAAAATGATAGGCAACAGGTGTGATTAATGATATTGATAGTACGGAAAGTACTTGTTAATTGGCACTTAAATTTTTTTATCACTGTATCGGGTTACACAATAACTATGTCATTCTAGTAAATATTTTTATTCTTAATTCACTGTTTAATAATAGTTAAAAATACCAAACATCACAGCATGAATTAAATATAATCACAATAAGAGTATATGAATTTGTGAATGAAAAAAGTAAACATGAATGAAAAAATCAACAGATGCATAGATTCTCCCACAGGCTCCACAGACGTCCTTGTGTTTGCTTTGTCTGTTTAGACTGGTGACTTTTTTAATTTAAAAAAAAATATATTCTTGATAGTTTTCTGACAATAAAAAACATTATTATTCATTATTAATCTGTGGCGATTCGTTATATAAGTGTGGCGAATCGTTATTGTGGAGAATCGTTATTAATTCATTTTTCATAACCACACCTGTCAACTCATGTTGTGTACTGCAAAAGTAGTCATGGTCATATATCACACATATGTTACTGTTTATTTGGCGTCTTTCAACCTGGGGATGACTAAACATCACATTTTATCAGCAGGTGGTGTATGATTTCAGTCCTTAAGAATTACATTGTGACATGGTTGGTTTTAATTATGGCTTTTGATGATATTAATGATGAGAGGAGCATTGTTTCATAAAATCAAGACTAAGAAAATTCGATCTTTGTTATTTACAAAACTTTAGTTCAACCTCCATGCTGTTTGTTGTTTATTAGTTAAATTAGTTAAGTATTATTATTAGCAGATGTGTGATCTTTCCTTGGTCCCAAAAAAGAAGACTTAGGCTCCCAGAGAGGGAGATTGGGGTGCCAAGGAGGGAGATTTCCGTGAATGCGCATTAAATTGACTGTATCGCTTATTTCTATTAGTAAAACAACATTTTTTTTTATCTTTTTATCAATAATCATAGTAATTTCAGTGATGCAATTTTTCTTTACAATGGTTTTAGAAGAATTTTCAAATATATCTTAACATATTTTAGTTCACTAACTTGACCTAAATTCTATGCTTTGGTTTTAGGTTTGTGGCCTACAAAAACAACAACAGCCAAACATAGTGTAAACAAGTCAAGTGTTAACAGCACTTACTAATGAATTGAAAAAAGGTTTCCAAAGTGATCTAAATATATTCTTATGTCAAATTCAAATTTATATAAAATCTTTAAAAAATGTTTACATACTTTTTTATTGAGATGTTTTATTTGATACAATAAGTATGCAAGCAAACAAATAGTTTATTTAACTTGTAATTATATGACAAATCTGATATCACTATTGCCGAAACAAATTAAAGTTAAATGAATTAAGAATATATGAATACATTGGATTAATCAAGAATAAATAGCAAGCAAGTGTTTTTCTATGAGAAAGTAGTAAATGGATAACTGTCCAGATTTTTTTTAATTTACATAGAGAAGTCACTTGCTAATACAAAAAAAGCTCAAATTATTTTACATTAATTAACAAATTCTTTTAACAATGTATCATCTTATAACACAAATGATGTAAACTGGTTTAAACTAGTTGAAATGGAAAATATGTTTTAACATTGTCTATGGTTGGCGTTTTATTTACTATTCATGCACAAGATGAGATGGTATCAACAGACAAGGAAACCATTTACTTTTATGATAAATGTATATTTGCAGGAAGAAGACAAGTTTTCTTTCAAATAGAAATAACACTGTTGTAAAGTAAACAAACAATTTACTCCTCTTAAAAAAGCTAAAGTCAAAGAAAGCTTCACATTATGTTGGGAAACTCTGTCGTTTTTCGGTCCCTTTTGCCGACTGACTGTTCCAAGACGGTACATTGTAACTGTTGACCTGTTTGCTCATTTTGTTAAATGACTCATCACTTATTTACTTTTACATTTGGCATGCACATGAATACCTTTGTCCTGTGCCTTTTCAAATTTTGGTATATGTTGTAATAATTATAAGACTTTGTCTTATATTCTTATTCATGGAATAGAAACCACGCTTGCTTCTTTCGCTCCCTTTGGTTTCTATTCCAGGATAAGTTGCTTATTTAGACACTAACCTTAACATGGTAAAACATTAAACAGCAGTCATGGTTTAAGAAAGAAAATAGATACTAAAGTAGGTTTTATGAGTACACACGAGCACATCAGTTTCAACAGATGCTGTAGTCAGCTGACAAAATGGTTGACAAGATGATGTCACACAAATAATAAGCACTATTTTGTTTTTGTTTGTAAGGCACGTACACAGGCTATTTGGTAAACGTTTCTGAATTCTGATGTTCAGTCTAATTATCCTGAGCTTTCGTTAGGGTAAATACAGAATAGTTCTCATAGCACTCTATTAACGGGTTATTGAACATTTAAAATTTCTATGCTCAGTCCAATATTGCATGTGCGTTAAGCACTGCTTCCAATTTCAACAGTGTTGTGTTAGAAAATAGAACATGTGACACTGATTGGGCATAATCTCTGCCATTCACTAAATGGGTGTTGTTATATTGTCAATCAAGGATTACAGTTTGTGACGGTTGCCTTCTTACACCAGTAGGCGGGACACGAAATTATCGTCAAGACCAATGAACACTCGATACGCTCGATGATGGGCAGTGATCTGTTCTGATTAGCTGGTGCAGGTGCTGGTTGCTTGCAGTAGGTTATATTGCGTATTCAAATGATTGGGAGATTAAGTCTGTCAGCAACATCAAAGTAAGACAGACCATTGATATCTGAAGTCTCCCGGTAAAATCGGAAAAGATCACATGTCTGAATTAGTTCTTTTTCTTTAAGGATTAAAAGCAACATTATATGTGGAGCCTGTTTCCAAGTTTGTAAATCTGCTTGCTCATAACTCCCTTTGCCACTTTATACATTGATTCAAGTCCTGGTCCAGAAGAAAAATGGATCGGGGTCTTCCAGCTGACACACATTGAGCTGTTTGTACCCATTACATTAGGCTGATGTCAACCAAAATAACTGGATGCTGTGAATAGTGATCATAATTACTGGTCATGACAGATGATGCTTAACCATAATAACTTTTTTCAAAATATTTCTATAAATGTCTCATGCAGCCACTTTTCCGATCAATATATTTTAGTTGAAACAGTTAAAGTTCTCTAGAAAAAAAAGTTATTTATTTTTTTAAGTGCATATTAAAGATATTAAACATTTGCATTGTTAAATGTCTATGTTTTTATTATTATATTAATCAAGAGCTAAAATGTCTTAACACTATTCTGCAGAGGGCACCATTTTATAACATTATAGCATAAAAATTTAAAATGTTGCATGCAAATTGCTCCCAGTTCGACACATTCTCATACATATTTGCCGGGGATGAAACCAATAGTGTATTCAGCCAGGAAGCAGCAGGCTATGAGTGTTGTTATAACAGTCTTGATTGGCTTGCTTGCAAGCAGTCAATACAGGATCATATTTTTCGACCAGTGGTATCAATTGATTTTACAGCTTAGGTTTATTGCTGATCATCTGCATGCACATTGGCTTCTCTGGTCGTAAAAGAACATTGATTTAACAATTTTAAGCTATTTTAGCAATAAACCATCAACCAAAAGTTTGTTAAACGTTTAAGTGCTCAAAAGTTTAGTTAAAATTAGTCACAGGTTTGTGACTTAGTTCAGGATAAAAGAACTGGATCCATTGCTTAGAGGCTTTAATTTTCTATGTCCCATAATTTTGAAAATGTTTCCTATTTTTATATTTGATGGGGCTTTGTCCCCAAGTTTTTAAAGTCCGTTGCAGAACACTGTATTAACACCTTTCTATACTAAAAACATTTCATTCTATCCCTTATAGTTGGGCTAGGTCACCAAAAATGACCAAAGGCCATCTTCATCATTTAATATTCAAAATAAGATAAATATTGCCCCAGAATGATTAGTATGTTAACTTTTTATTAGATTCGTTTAAAGTTTATTTTATATGAATATTTATATTTTATATTTTAATAACAAAATTATTGGTTGATTTTCATATCTGAACCATACAATTGTGCATTTTCCATATGTGTTTGTATGTCCTGTGTATCTATCCTTATCTGCAGTGACAGATAGTTACAGAAATATGTTTCTTACATGTCATTATTAAAAATAAAAGAAAATTATACCTTCCCTTTTTATGCAGAATAATCTGTTTTAAAAACACTATTTTTCTGTTTTACTATAATCATGTGTCAGCATTATAATAATTTATAAAAACACCTTCAGTTTACATTTTATTATATTGAAAAACAATATCATTGTATTTATAATGACATAATTATTTATGCAATAAATTTATTTTGACCTGATCTGATAACATTGGCATTTTAGGAAAGAGATCAGTATTTTCATAATAACAGCCATGAACAATTCTTTAAAATTTGCAGGATAGATTAGACATTAAGGCTTGATTTTTAAAAAAAAGGTTATTAACTCTAGGTCCAAAATGTTATCATAATCAGAACCTCGCTCTGATTCTTTAACGAGGAGGAAGAAATGTGCTGATAACTAGTACTAAACAACAACAATATCTGAAATGAAGTATGATGTGAATGGGTATTTATGAAGTGTACTCAAATGTGAGTAAAACTGTTATTAAAGTACAGGTCTAGATACAATTTGGCTGTTTCTAGAATAATGAGAATCAGCATCGTTGAGACAGTTGATTTTCAATGTATCATGTTCTGATGGACTGAAACTGAGCGCAAACGACTTGCATAAAGAGGGACTTTGTAAACGTAAATTTGCAAAAAGGGTTAATAAATCCACTTCTGGTTTTCTTACCCACAATTCTGTGCAGAACTAGAAATATGTAGACCGGAAGTTCAAGGTGTACAGATTTTGATTTGTGTTTTATGTTGTTTTCCATATATTTTACATTGTTTCTCCTTTCTTTTGTCTGTATACATGTTGTCTATCTGCAGCCTTCAGCTGACTGGCTTTGCTAGTCTACATTTAGCATATATTAACTGTTTGACCAGACTGGGTAGCTCCAGGTAAGGAAGCCCGGAGTTCATACC
Organism: Sinonovacula constricta; assembly: GCA_007844125.1. Taxonomy (NCBI): domain Eukaryota; kingdom Metazoa; phylum Mollusca; class Bivalvia; order Cardiida; family Solecurtidae; genus Sinonovacula; species Sinonovacula constricta. The sequence continues at coordinate 46,942,203 of CM017559.1, read as the reverse complement.
TGGTCACAACATACCAAAGTCTTAAAAAATTGTAATGGTAAAGCTGATCAAGTCATACCTCTAATGTATCAGACATGATATTTTTGGTCAATGCATACCTGTCTCTCGGCCATGCTTAAGGTGGTTGAGTTACATGTAAGTCCAATCAAAGTGTCTCCTTATTGCCAAGGTAGGGAGATTGTACTTTTATCACTTTAAGAGGGACAAGTGCCTGGTCATGAAACTGTCAGTATACTGTTACATTTAATGTGTCTCATTGGTGGAGGAGAAGGAAGTCTGAGGGTCAAAGTACCAACTAAGCTCACAAGGCTTTCAAGATCCACCCAGTACAAAGTTAAGAACCAGACAAAAAATTTATTGCTTTTATACAGCTGTAAATCTGTCAAAATTATTTTATTCAGGCAAGAGATTTTAATATCATATAGCTTTGGCGAATTCTTATTTATTTAATTTTTGGAGTATTCCAAAAGCCCTTTTTTTTACATTGCTAAAACTAGACAATCTTAAAAAATATAATACATACAAAGCGTGTGAAATTCATGCTATCAAGACAGGATTTTTACTGTTATGCTTTCTTTTTATATGCCATGGTGTTTACATGTATGCCTCAGGACTTTTACACATAGTTTTGCCTCCCTTTTTTAAATGCATTATAATTCATACTACATTTCAGTTGCCATCTGAGCAGCAAGATGGAGTCCCAGGACAATATGATAGAGATGGATCTGCGGCAGTTGTTCTTCAATAACCTCCTGTTGTTGGGTCTGGACACTGTATCACTGGAGGCAGAGAACCACATTCCCTTCAACAAGTATGTACCGCAGGACAATAAAAGTACTTAACCTTCAGTGAGAAAATATGAAAAGTTCCTATGATTATTGCCACATGCAGTTTAATTGGAAAACTCACAAGAAACAGGTATTCACATGCCATGAAGCTAACTGAACAGACTTGGTAATGGTCTACTCACTCGACAAAAAAGGTCGACTGAGGTGCTTAAACCTGTTTACACAGCTCCAACCCAACACCTTGTGAAGGAGTTTCTCAAAGACAAACAGTAAAATGAAAGCAGACCAGTTTCAAACAAAATGTCTAAAATGACAATAACCTGGATTTAAGTTATGACATTAAGTAAGAAAATAAAACAAAATATACATTCTTCTTTTTGTTCTATAACCTGATAGCTATTTGGCTTTGAAAAGTAAAACAGCCAAAAGTTTGTAGTTGAAACACATTGTTTTTAACTTGCACTTCTTTAATTGAAAGCTGTAGAAGTGTAAACGTAAAGGACATCATACAAGACAACATTTTACACATGGTATCTGTTTCTGGCCATGACATTGTTTACACTTATTCAAAATACATGTCAATTTATCAGTAAATTTCCTTGCTGAAATCATTTTTAAAAGATAGCATTTTAATGTAAGTTTTGACTGTTGCATTCAAGAGTTAAGTTTGTTTTCATTCTTCAAAAAGAACATGAACAAAAATTCTTCACACTTTATTATTTAAATTATATAATAATATCTTTACAGATCTATGTTTAATTTACCCAACAAGAAAGGAGCTGAAATCATTCTGCATTTCCTCTTTCAAAGACTCAACCCAACCCTATGTGCAGACATGTTCAGGTAAGGACTGATATTGTGTCTTCATGTTCTGATAAAATCCTACAGGAATAAGATGATTAAGTTCAAAGGATGTAGAAATTCAAAATTGAGAAAAAAAAGCCTCTGATAACAACTTTTGCACAAAATTAGGTTTATAACAATAGCATGTTCATTCAGATATGTTTTAATGAACTACTTATTAAATATCTGTTTAATGAATTTTTTGTATGCATTATATTCCTGTGAGCATTATATATATTTTTTCTCCAACTTACATTTCTGCAACCACTTACATGTAATCCTTGTACTTCTTGTGTATCTCCAGCTCCAACAGTATGTTATTTGCTTGTTACAGGAATTGCTGGCCGGTGTTGGATAAGAAAAAGGAACAAGAGTTTAGAAAAACATGCCACAATTGGCTCTCGGGCATTGCACAGGTATACTTTGTTCTTTTACACAAGGATAAGTGAAAACAATATTATACTTTATTAAAATTTTACAATTTATGTAAGGACATAATATAGTCTTAAAACTTAACCATGTGTGAAATGTGTATTGGTGCCAGGTACAGGAGCTCCCAACCTGCAACTTGGTGGGAATATAAACCCAATAAACAAATAAAAAAGTTTAAAAATAATTATCTCCTTGATTATTAAAAGTATTAGAAAATCGCATGTACTAGTATTTTTTTTTCTCTGTACCAAATACTGATAGTATGCATGGCAAGTTCAACAAGATGTACAACATAATTCTGCAGAATAATTTGAACAAGATATAAACCAAATCTTTTACTAATACAGGCATAGAAATTCACAAACATGGATTTCCTTATCTATGATTGCTTTAGAAATCTAAAAATAATGATCATTGATAACAAATCCTTAATGTACTACAAGGCCTGTTTCAATATGTATATAGCATGTGTAAACAAAGCCACACGATCAGGGCATTGTTTGTTTTCAGCAGGAGCTTGCTGATCTGGTTCCCTACTTTTGCTTGAGCTTGATTGATTTGTGTTTAGCAGGTTGATTGAGAAGGTTTTCATTCTTCTTTTTCTTCATGCTCTTTTAAGCTGTTTGCCTTTATGATGTGTAGGAGGAGGCAGAATGCCATCTACCGAGGATCAACGCCTCCCTGTTCATGTCCCCGGGAGGAGACAAGTTCTACCAGCTGCTCTTCTACTTCTCAGGATATGTGCTGCAAAAAGTCCTTAATTCGGAACTAGGTTAGGAAATTTAGTTGAAACCTATTTGTTTATCGTTAATTGGAAAACAAGTTGTTGGACTTACATTAAAACAAGAAATCAGGTAGGAACTAACTGAGGAAGTGGAGAGGCTTCAATCCAGAACCCAGTGTCTTAACCACTAGACTCTGGATGCATGGAAGATAATTTTGCCAGTATATAAAAACATGTGCATTTTTTATGTAGGTTAATGGTGATGTAATTTGATAATTTGTTGTCATCAGTCAGTCAAGCACCGTGTGTGCTTGCAAGGTCCACTAAGGTCTGGCAGATGTTGAAACAAAACCTGCTTGCTGTGCTTTGCTTGTTCTTACATAGCAAGAGCAAATTTTCTCTAATAGCTAGAAGTCATAAGAACTTCTTTAAGTTTAACCATCACAAATCAAATTTAAATAATTGTTAGCAGTTTTCTTAATGTTGCTATAAAAACTGATAAAGTTTAGATGAGCTTTTAGATGAGGCTTTTAATGAATTTTATTCTCTTGTCTGTAATTTTAAATAAAACAAATGTTTTGGTTGTAATATTTGCGGGGGGGCCAGAGCTTAGAGCCATTTTAGCATATATTTTTGACATTTTCTAACGATATTAAAATATATACTTCTACATACCAAGCAAGAGAGTCACCTTTTGGCAGAGCGGTGAGTTTCTTACTTGAAATTCCTCAGCCCCTCACCGTGTGGGTTCAAGTCCGATTTGGGCGAGAACTTCCATGTGGGGAGGTTTTCCAGCTATCATGTGGTGCGCTGGTGGGTCTACCCTGTAAGTCTGGAGACTTCCTCCACCAATAGTTAGCTGGTATCCCCAATATGACCATAATTGTGTTGGTGTGATGTAACAAACAAAAAAAGACAAACTTACCAAGACAGATGCTGCTGTTTGAGGTGTCATTTGGGAATCTTGAATTATCTTGAATGAAAACTAGACTCTGGATTAATTTTCTATTATCACATTTATTTAATTGAATCCTTAACATAAATTCTCAAATGTTTTAGGAAGTAAGTCTGTGGAACAGTTGAAATATCCTAAGCTGTGTTCCCAGAACCTGTCGCTGGCTGAGGTAATACAGAAGGACCTTACCTGCTCATCCATCAGACACAGACAGCAGTACTTTGACACACTACAACTCACCATCAAGGCTCGCAAAACATGGAAGAAAGCTGCTGAGTATGTGAAAATAGTTTATTCATTAAGCGTTGTCTTCAAATCAGGACCTCAAAAATAAATGTTGCCAAGCCTCTATTTAATGTCTTTTAAATAAACATACATGTTAGCTAAAGATGTTCACTTCAAACTTGACATACTTATTCACTTTCAAAAGAGGAACCCTTTTCAAAAGGACATGTAACCCTTAAATTAACTGTAGCAAAGTTATGTTATTTATCACTCTAGAATTTTTTATTTTGTTTTTATTAAGACCCCTTTTCAAAAACACTCAAACATTTATTATAAACTTGAAATATGCTTTGGGCGATGTAAAAGAAAAACAAAACAAAAGTTGAAGTCATCTTAATAGGATAGATAACCTTGACATTCATTTAACACAGTAATGCCCCTTTTCTGAAAAAAAACACGCTTTTTCTGTGTTTTTATTAAAGTTTGTAACAGGTAACATTATTCTGTCCAGCTCTAAGAAAAATTAGGTGGCTCTTGTAAGTGGAGGAGCTGTTGCCATGATTCTCATGTCTGTGTAGGTTAACCTTTTTCTCTTTGTTGAGGTCTATTTATTTAAAAATGCCAAATAAATTCATATTCAAACTTGGAATACTTGTTTCCTTCAAAAGGGGAAACCAATTCAAAATGGCATGTAACCCTAAAATTATTTTTTTTGAGACTTATGCCCCTTATTCGACTTAGAATTTTCATAATTCTATCAAGCACAGAGAAAAGAGGAGCATACTATATACGGAGAGATCTTGTTTTTATCAGAAAAAAACAAGAAAGATAATGCCTTTTTATGAATTAAAGTAAAAAGCAGTTATATTTATTATGCATGTATGTTTTTGATATTTATTAAATGTTATAAAATTAAAAGCAGTTGTTCTGAGCAAAGTTCAAGTGTGAAGATGTTAGTTGTTAAAATATTACAGTGGTTACGTGCGGGAGTATAGGAAGCTAAGTAAAGAAGTGCGAGAGTTGGACTATAGGATGAGGGCAGAACAACAGAGGGCTGCTGAGGCAGCTCAAGCCAGGGGAAGGTAATTATGGAGATGCATAGTTTTGTCTGTAAAAAACAACAGCATGTTTCATTAAGAAGTTCATTTTTTGTTTTCTTTTGATAAAAAGTTCATAACGCTAATTCTTATTTGTGGAACCTAAAGTTTGGACCATGCATATGCTTATAATATTATTTTAAATAACTCACAGGCTTATTGTGAGCGTGGAAGTTTACCACTTTTTGTTACTTTTTTACTCAAATTGTGTTAAATACTGGTTTTATGTTTTATTAATACAATCATCTTATAAAAAACCGATCAATGTTTTGTGTACTTAACTCAAATGGTTAGAATCAATAAATTTGTTGCTCCATGTTAACCAAAAACTTTTATATAAAAACATAAATGGCACAGATCTGTTTATGAAGCTTGGAGATTTTATCAGTACAATGAATTTAAATCCTTTCTTAATGTTGAACAGTATCCTTATTAATACATGCACAATAGTTTATGAAAAGCTTTAGCAATAAGATGCTCTAGTCATCGATAAAGAGTTACACATTCTTACCATATTATTTGCAAATTAAGACAACTCAGTTCCTGTAAACAACATAATTATGTTCCTTTGCATTTTAGACCAATTGTATTATTTGTTAATACAGAATTCCCTATAGCGAAAGCTGCCACAATCTTTGTTTTTTTATAAGGAAAATAAAGGACCTACAGGAATCAGCAATAGGTTCAGAATATGTTTGTACTTTGAAATTATAATTGCAGTCTCCTGTCACTATGACTCTGCCATCAAATTAATAAGCTGGTAAATAATACTTGACAAAATATTTTGAATTGATCACTTTTTATATTACTGTAATTCTATTTTGGATATATAATAATGTAATTTCGCTTTTAGTATGCAGGCAATACCGAAGTACATGTAACTATTTATTCAGACTTGTTTCATTATTGTCCATTTCTTTTAATAGAATCCAATAGCTGTTATTAATTTGAGCTCAATTTTGCTATATTAGTCCGATGAAACGAAAGGGTGGAGTGGATGATCTTGACCCAGACTTTGATCCAAGGACAATTAAAAGAGCTCAGAGAATACAGCAGGTAGGTATATGTTTCTTTTCATTAATATGTTAATATGGCATCTTAAGCAGAAACTTAATTTTTTTTGCAGGCATGTAAAGTATTTATGTTGGAAAGATATTGTATGAATAAAACAAGCCCCTTTATTTGTTGATACTGGAATAGATTCTGGTAACAACACATTTCAATTGATGAAGATCTACAAAATAATCCAAATTTGAGCAGTCAACGCAAACATGCAAAACTTGTGTCTTTTATTTGTAGTGCTTAAACGTTTTGCATGATTCTGATCATAATCACTCTGCTGTCAGGTACAGTGGTAGAGCGTTGTTTACCTGATTATTATTCTAAATAGATAATACTGGCTACACTATTTTCAGGGCCAGTCATTTAAGTTTTTTTTTTAAAGGGAAGTATGTCCAGTGACAAAATGTGACTTATATTAATGTTAAGACAATTGGTAATATGCTTCTAGTGAAATCTATCTCAAAATAAGTAAATAACCCTTTCCAAACCTTCAAACCATCTTCACAATCTAGGTGCGAGACATGTGGAATCAGTTGGATGGATTTGAACTCAGCCTGGCTTCTGAGCGGGACATTGTGGCATCCATTGTGGAGCGGACTGTGAACAAGTATGTGCTGGACGCTGCTGACATCAGTGTGAAGGTCCCCGACATGTTACTAAGGGAGTGTGAGGCAGAGATAAGACGGGTAGGTTAGCTTAATAATTGTCAGAACAAAGTCCAAAGTTAAGTTTATGAAACATTGCAGTTGAACCCAGTTATCTTATTCATTGGGACCTTTAAAAATAGTAATGCGTAAATAGATCTGGATACAGTTGAATCACAATACTACGAATGTCCACCGGTCTGGCCAAAACTTTCATACAATTGTAGAATCCGTAAAATTGAAACTAGAGGTGCTGCTATATCCAGGTATCAGCAATTATTGTGTTGTAAATCACCTTTTTGCAAACATAATGTTGTGCATACATGTATGTCATAACTTTTTCAGTTCAAATTGGAAAGCAAAGCACATGTTCAATATTAAATGAAAGTTTTAAAACAGCATATGACAAGATACACTGTGTGCACTATGGCTAGTTAATCATTTTATTCAGCATTTTTGATTCTGTGGAGAGGAAGTGTGTGATGACAGTCTGCTGACTAACCTTTGAATGCATTAACGAATAATGAACGTTATTTCAACTTGATCTACTTATATCATCACCTAATTCTTTCAATGCCCTGTCAACCTGAAGTGGTATCATACCCTGATGCATGATTCCTCCTTTGTAAAGTGGCAGCTTAATTAACAAGGTTATTGATTCAAGGGATGATGATTGTCTAGCTTGGAGACCAATGTATCGCGATCCAAAGTGTCTTTGAGAAGTATTGTCCTGTATACATGTGTGGATGTGGTCAATCACCCCTTATTGGAAGTATTTTAAATGAACAAATGTTTTGTTGTTGATTTTTTGCAATATTTTAATCATATAAGCTGCACATAAAACAGAAAATATGTCAGAATAAATCCACAACTAAAAAGGTATACGGACATAAACTGCAACATATAAAAAGCCAGCCATGATAGTATATTTAAATATTTATTCTTCATTCATTGATGCTCCATTATAATGTTTTATTCCTTAACAAGTCTCATGATTGGCCCCAAATCATATGATCAACAGTCATCTGTTAATAACAATATTCTTGCGAGAAATATACCTGCCTATCCTAGATAACTTTAAATAGCAAAATATGTTTTAACTGCAGATCACTTTTTTCACATTACATAGATTCACACACAGTTTCAAGCATCAACTGGATTTGGTGGTGGCACAAACCCTAAATGCAGCAACAACTGTGTTAAGTAGGGCTCATCTTCCTAGCAAGAGAAGGGTTATTTGGGCTAATGTTATATAGAAATATAAGGAGAGAAAATAAGACTTCAATTAAATTCGTCTCAAGTTGAAGCTGAATTACATGTCAAGAGAGTGTGCCATAACAAAGTTTAATTGTTCTTGGTGAGATCTTTCCCCAACTTAAAAGCTGCATGATGCCATCTGATCTGATATGTTGGATAGGTTATTGTTCAAAGTTAATCCATTTTTTTCCATTTCTGTATTTGCATTTATTTCTTTTTACATTTTATGGCATTGTGTAAAATTGTAGAGAAATGTTGACAATACATACCAAGGAGGACAGCTGAACCTTGTCAGTGTACTCCAACTGTGGAATCTTAGCCTTCACCTGTACTTGGAGAAACTTAACAAAGGTAGTTATATCATACACATTTTCTTAAAATGAAAGTAATATGCAAATGCTCTTGCTGTCATTTACTCTGTATATGGGTTTTGATTATTTATTCATTACACATGCATAATATCAAAGCATAATGACATGTTTGCCAAGTTTCCTTATAAAGGAGTGAGATTGCCATATTTGCAATATGTGGGTGGTGCATTATGTTATTTGTTGCATATTTTTACCAAACAGTATTTGGCTTGTGTCTGGAAATTTGAGTTAAACCACAAACCTAGCCATACCTGAGCCTGTTGCTGGTAACTCTCAACTTAAAATGAATTTAACCATTGCTGGGTGACCAAGTGTCAGGGTTATGTGTTCAGTTGTTGTTGTTTTTAACATATGTCATAGTAACACAATTACAGTCATCCATTGCTAACGTTCAAGCAAATAGTGCTACAACTGGTCAGCCCAGTGTGAGGATGCTATACACAGTGACAGCAGGACCAGAACTGCTTCAAGTGGACGATGTCTCCAAATAACTGAAATACTGCAAATAGGACAATAAACCCAACAAACAAACAATTAAGGCCATTATAGCGATGTCCAGTTATTTTTTGTTCCTGTGCGATATAACTTCAGTGTTTGTGGCATGCTACCCACTGGATCATGGTTGCCACCTGTGTTCAAATGTGGTATAACTTAAATGCTTGTGGCATGCTACTCCATTTAAAACAGTATTGTATATACTGCAAGTGGACAATATTACCATGTTATGTAAATATGATTTGAGATTTATGAGGTTTTAAACCATACAACAATCAAATTTTGATTAATTTGGTTCTAGTTGGTGTGCCAAAGTTTGATGAGGAGGTAAAGAAGTTGACATCCCAAGTCCATGTTCAGCAGACTTATCAACATAATACTCAGTCTCTCAGGTATTGATATGAAACCCCTTCACCTCGTTACCTGTATAATATCAAGAGTAGCAAATGTTTGTGGGGTTTTTCTTCTTGTATGATCTCCTGGGTTTACTTTGGGAGGTAAAATAATTAAGTTTTTAATAATCAGAAATAGAAATGTTCTAATATAACAGGCTATATAATAATCTTTCACAAAACAACATGATTGATGTAAATATGTAAGATAATGTAAAACAGTCTTGTAACATAATTATTTTTAACCCATCTTTAAGATTACTGGTACATAACATGTCTATGTATATCTGCAGGCATCAGATGGAAGAAGGGATTCCATTACTGAAGGAGAATATTGAGAACCTAAGGGATAGGCTGGACTCGGAGTTCTTTAAGGAGGCCACACCCACTGCCATCAGGGCCACTGTAAGTGATAATCATAGCCCCACCCACTACCATCAGGTCCACTGAAATTGCTGATCATAACTACACTCCCTGCCATCAGGTCCACTATAATGATGTTCATAGCCTCACCCTCTGCAATCATGTTCACTGTATATAATAATTATAGCCACATCTTGTCCACTGTAATTGATGATTATAGCCACATCCTCTGCCATCAGGTCCACTGTAAGTGATGATCGTAGCCACACCCACTTCCATCTTGTCCACTGTAATTGATGATTATAGCCACATCCTCTGCCATCAGGTCCACTGTAAGTGATGATCGTAGCCACACCCACTTCCATCTTGTCCACTGTAATTGATGATTATAGCCACATCCTCTGCCATCAGGTCCACTGTAAGTGATGATCGTAGCCACACCCACTTCCATCTTGTCCACTGTAATTGATGATCATAGCCACACCCTCTTCTATAGGGTCCCTTAAAATGGAAAACCATACATCTACTTACAGTTACCTTGTAGACAGTAAGTTTATAGCCAAGGGTAAATAATACCAATAATGTGTACATTGCTAGACTGTAAGGGTCTAAGAATTAATAGCCTGAGCATACCTTATTATTTTGTTACTTTTATACCATTTGGCAGTGTTGGCCAGACACTGTCATAGATGAATTGATGTACTCTGCTTCAATTTCCAGTCTTTGGATTGATATCCATGTGTTCTCCCAGATGGTTCTACACAGTATATATAACATTTTCCCACAAAAAAATGTTTTAATAGATTGTTACTGCAAAAGACTGTTCTTGTAGAAAAAAACTTTTTTCTTAACTATGTAGCTACTAATATAACTAAAAAAAGAAACATAAGCAACCAAATTTTGGGGGCCAGAATTAATATGTGTATATATTATCACAGTTTGTCTTTTGATGGTACAGTTTTTGCCTACATGTGATTTCTTGTAAATCTTTTCCATTTAGAATGTAGGTAGTACACCCATTTTTGCATGCAACATTGTCCAGTGTTTATTATATACTAGTTAGAATATTTTGTTTTTTGAGAAAAATTAAGCTCTTTTCTTCGTGTTGAAAAGAATTGTGTAAACATTTTATTGTTATTCATACTGATCATAATGATCTCGATCACAGTTTATATGTTGAGTAATTAGTGTGTTAAATTAATACACAAATTGTTATAAACAAGAATAAACAAATAACTCTTTTCAAGTCTTGTTTATTTATTCTTCCGAAATGTTTCTTGTTTTTTTATTCTTTCCAAAATATTTAAAGTTGCTATTTTGACAGTTTTTGAAAATTAACCCACATGTACAATCAACTCTTACCTGGAGTTGAGTTAAGCAACTTCTGTATCACTGAAAATTATGTTATGAACAGCATGAAAGTCTAGCTGGCTACCAACAAATCAGGGAAGCGGCATTATATCAAAACAGCTAACATTAACAATACTTTTTCTGAAGTGTATTTTGAACCAAAAAAATATAGACAATGTATAAATTGAAAGCTACGCTTCTTTAAAGGTGGTGTCCAACATTTTGCACCAGTTTTTTCTCTCTCAATCAACCAAATAAATTGTTACCTGAAGATATTCTGTCAAATGTTGTTTATTGGTGCTCTACATGTGAAAAGTGAAGCATAACACCCCACATGTCAAACATGTATTTCCTATCTGAGCCACACTACACACTTAGCAATTTTTTTAAAAGAAAACCATGTGACCACTTCTGCGAGCGCATGACATGATCATCTGGGTAATCTGCACTGACATCGATATCTACTTTTAGAAGAAGTCCCCTTTGTGCTCATGTATTGATTTAGAAATAATAGACATTTAAAGCAATATATTTCAGATTTATACTGTCTAACAAGTAATGTTATTTACAGCATTTACTTCAACTAAAGTATAAGTTTATACAGCAACCATGCATAGATTCCCCACAACAGGGATAAGATATTGTTACGTGTATAATTATAGGTAAACTGCCGTACCACCATTAAGAATAAAGTGTGCAATGTTTTTTTTAACCAATATGACACAACACATTCAAAGTCATCACCAGCCAGTCACTTTTGTAGCATTGTAGTGTTTTTCATATCTTAATTTTCCACCGGACCAGGTAGCGCAATCGGTAAAGCGTCGGCTCCAGGTACGGGAGGCCCTGGGTTTGATCCCGGGCCGCGACATACCAAAGTCATTAAAAATGGTAGTGGTATAGCTCCGTTGCTAAAGCTCAAGCAAATATAAGGGTAGTTCCACGACTGGTTGGCCCGGTGTCAGGATAATGTGACTGGGTGTGGTATCATGCCAGGTGTTCACAGCATGCTATACACAGTGAAGGCAGCACTATATCTGCTTCAAGTGGACACCGTCTCCAGATAACTGAAATACTGTTGGTGGGACGATAAACCCAATTAACAAACTTAATTTTCCCTGACAATTTGTGCTCTGTCATTAAGGAAATGTTAAAGTAATGCCTTCTCTAGTTCATGAACTTTATGTTTAAGTAATGCCGTCTCTTGTTTATGAACTTTATGTTTAAGTAATGCCGTCTTAAGTTTAGCTTGTTTTGTCAAGAGCTTGTGTTGGGCAGGCTGTTCATCCAATCAATACATAACCATTGTAGTGGGTGAGGCTATGATTATCAGTAAGTTTTATATTATTAATTTACAAGAGGACTATGAGTAACAAAAACTTTTTATGATCCAAAATAAGTGTTTGATATTCAGTCTTTTATTATACTTCTTATACTGAAGTATGGGACATATTTGCTATATTTTAAAAAAGATTGACTCTTATTTAAAGCACTGACATGTTGTAAACAATCACCCATGCTCATGGCCTAACCATGACAACAATGCCTATTTCAGTCAGTGGGACTGAGCCTGATTGACCCCTCCCCAGAGGCTCACTTCTCCCCCCGGGGAGGTAACACCCCTGTCAGTCTCAACATGAACGCTTCTAAAGGGGATGGTGAGAATGTCTTTTTTTTTGTTTTTTTTCTTATATGACTTATAATGCAGTATGATAAACCAACTTGAGTTTTGTTAATTTAAAAATGATTGGTTTATCTAATCTTAAAAATAATTGCATCTGTAACTGGTCGCAATAGCTCAATTGGTAGAGAATTAGCTTGCGGATCGAGAGATCCAGGGTTCAAACCCCGGCTGGGTCAAACCAAAGACTTAAAAGTTGGTAGTAATGGCTTCCCTCCTAACGCTTGGGGCAAAGGAGACATCATTACACCTGACTCGTCTGTGTCAGTTAAATGGACCGGCCGGGTTCAGTCCCGGGGCACCTCATAAGTGCCCCTGTGCTATAATAATAAAATTGTTGCTGCACAGTATCTGCTAAAATGCCGGCAAATCCAATCCAATCCCATTGCAGCTGTTCTACATTATTTTTGTATATTTCATAAGGCCTATTTATTTAATGCATTATTGTTTCATGATCCATGATAAAAACATTAGTAAACATGTGTACTTACATCTAATGATCATTCACAAAAAGTAATAATTTGCACAAAATATATTACAGCAAAACTGACCTTTCTAAGAACAAGATTTTATTCTAAAAATTGTTTAAATTGTGAATATAAATATATGGAGCATATTTACTCTTGTTGTATTGCCCTATATGTGTAGCCTTTCAATGCCTATCTCTCCAGAGAGTCTAGTGACACCTGAAGCTGCCAACAGGATCACAAAGGAGGTACTGACCTCAGTACGCCAGGCTCCTAAACAACTCTTCTCCATAGATCAGTTGTCATCCAAGGATGCAAAACAACAGACCAAAGACAGCAAACAACAGTAACAATTTCTCTGTTATTCGTGTTGTTTCATTGTTTTTAAACCTTAGTCCCTCAACACCTGACTTCGAGGTCAAAGCTTCCATATAAAATGGGCATCCAGCTGCCTTTTAATGCAATAGGGATTCTACCTTGCTTTTTATCAGGAATCTCAGAGTGGAGGTATTTATTTTTTTAAAAATAATTCATTTTATGACGGGTTCAAAGCATTTCTTAATGATTAAAAATAGCATCAAAGATGTTAAATGCAGTTGTTTGTTTTAAACATTTAGCATCTGCATGTTGTCATTTCCCCTGCAGGAAGGTGTCATCCATTCCTAGTTCCCGCTATTCCTCTAGACCTACGTCAGCACACAGCACCACCAGTAGCCGCGTGGGTATGTCCCGCATTAACAGCTATATTAACAATGGACCAATGCTTTATTTCGACTCATTGACTTAAAACATCATTTTACTTAAAGTGTAATTATTAATATATTCTTTTGACATCTGGAAATTTAAGCTGTTTTTTTAAATCTTATTATTAGTATTAATTATATTCAGATATGTTCATCATCACCGATAGCTGGAGTGTTTGTTTGAAAAGTACTAAATATAATATTGTGAAAATATTGTTATAGTATACCAACAATGTAGAGTTTTATCAGCTCAGTAGATTTAACTAAAGGTATGGTGTTAATAAAATTAACTCATTGAGCCCTACAGCCAATTAACCAGTCATCCCCTAGAGGCATTTCCACTGTCATCCCCTACAAATCTTTTTTTTAAATCTTTCGTCACTTAGGAAGAAGCAATTTAAACTGGTCTTCATGATAACAAAACTTTTGACGTTTATGATTAACCTTTTTTTATTGGTATTAGATGGTCTTACCTGGCAGTACACATATTTTACCAATGTTTTTAGATAAGAAGACATCCAACAAGTCAAGCCCTAGGTCTGCTAGGTCAGGGAAGAATACAAAAAGAGAAGAAGAGGAGTTCCCCCCTGCTTCTAGTCCTCGAACAATGATGCAGACACTCAACACTTCACATCAGTCAACAAGATCTGACAGATCCATAACCTCTGAAAAGACCTTGACCCCAAAATCTGCAAGGTCAGAAGGGTCCGAAGAGCTCCAATTGAATAAAGGCCAGGGAGACTTTGTTTCAAGGTCAGCAAAGGTCAAACAAGGGTCAGACAAGGTTATCCACTCACCCTTAATGTCATCAAGGTCAAGAGGTTATGATGACATTCTGTCTCCTAGGTCAGACCGAATGGTTCAAGGTCGTAGGACACCAACTGATTATCTTGTTGCAGAAATACTGGGAGAAGAGAAAATACCCTCCCCATTTAATTCTGGTGAGTGACTGTCATCTATTAGCTTGTATTATGTTTTATACCATATTATTGTCATTATATTAATTTTTTGTGTTTTTTTTTTATTTACTTTTCTGTTGATAATATTTATTTTTCTTACCACACTTTTACAACCACACTTTTACAATTTCTACAATTTCTGTTGATAAGGTATAAACTTATTGGTTCAAATGCTGTTACATCCAAGTTATAAAACACTTAAAACTTGGAATGAGTCAAGAACTACATATAGTAAAATTTTAAATGCAGGTTTTCATTTGTTTTGTTTACCATTTTTCCTATCTGTCATCTGTGATTGTTTATCATAAGTGGATGTGCAGTAGCACCCGTGGCATAGTGTTAGAGTCACCGATTTGTAACTCCTGACTGCTTAGCCTCTCACCGCGTGGGTTCGAATCCTGTTCTGGTCAAAGGACTTATTGTGAGAAGGTCTTCCAGCAGACTGGTGGTGCGCCAGTGGTTCTACCTGGACATGTTTCTGAGGTCTTCCGCCACCAAAAAACTGGACTGCTATAATGATCATAAATGGTCGCTGTAAAGCATTTAAAATCAAACAAACAAATACAAGTGAAGTCTTTCTGTTTTTATATTGTTATGCATATGTTGATTGCATTTTATGTGTGCTACTATTCGCAAATGTTTATTATTTCATGGGATATTAGAAGTAAAACATTAAACTCCATATATATTTTGACAGGTTTGGATGCATTTGAAAAACGAGAGATAGTTCGTCGAACGCCTGACTTGGAGGACATCACAAGTTCACCTGACTCTACCCCCATCACAAGGCATATATTAAGTGGGCAGCCTGCATCACATGGGGATCAATACGAAGATTACTACATCACAGCTACTGCTGGGGATGAGGATGAATTCCAACAGGGCTTGCAGGAAACTGGTGATGATGGGGACGCTGATGATCGAGATAATGGTGATGACAATGCTGATGAGGATAAGGAAAATCAAGCTCCGCAAAATGTCAGGCAGGACCAAAGTGTAGAGATTGAGGATGTTTTAGGCCCAGAGCTGGAAGGGGAGTATGATAATGATGATAATGAGATCTTAGACAACCTGTCAGATACATCTCAGAGATCACAGGAGCAAATTATTGTCATTGATAGGAGCATCATACATCAGTCACCCAAACAATCACCAAAACTTGCGAAACCAGGTATGTGTGCAGGATCTAAATAATGGTTAAAAATGGTTGATTCAGATATGTAGTTATGTTGTGTTAATACAAGTGACTAAGTTTGCGAAATTTGTTTGTGTTTTTGATTTTATGCTCCTAAAGGTTGTCATATACCAGTCACACTGTCGGTGTGTCAACCAAAATTTGCACGATTTACTTTGCTTCAATCAAACTTAACCACGTTGCAGACCTACACTTGAAGGTGTTTGGCAATAACATTTAACAAGGACATATAGTTAGGTTCAGGTTTCATTAAAGATCAAACATAAAGTTGTTTCTAATAAATAACTACTATGTTAGTACATTAATTATAATTTTTCATGTTTAGCTCCGACTAAGTTATTGTTGTGATCTTCTTGCTTGCATCGGCATTTGGTTAATCTATTTGTTAATGTTTCGCTCCCAATACGCCCATGTATAAGTTGTTCAGAATTTCTCAGTGAAAAACAGTAATAATGATGTAGATCTCCCAATACACTTTTGTTCCGGTTGCTGAAATTTTCCCACTTGAAGCCTGTGATAATGTAGGTCTCCCAATACACCATTGTTTCAATTGCTGAAAGTTTCTCTCTAGAAGCCTGTGATAATGATGGAGATCTCAAAATACACTGTTGTTTCAGTTGCTGAAACTTTCCCGCTGGAAGCCTATGATGATGATGTAGATCTCCTGGATGAAGAAGAGTTTCCAGGCTTTGAAGACTCCCCACAACACTCTATCATCATAGACAGGAGTTTTAACCAGGGTATGTTGGCTCTAAATTGTATACAGATATTGTACATTTGGATTACTCAGCTAGGAGCTGTCTGATCAACATATGCACTATTTGCTGCTTAGCATTTTAGAATTTAGTACCGCTTCGAAACAAATGAAGCATGATTAGAGTTAGTTGGTACTGAATATGAAGGTCTGTGTTCAAATGGTTTCTTTTAGGGATTAAAAAGTTATTAGTATATGAATTATTAAATATGCAGAAACTGCATATAAGATATTTATAGGATATAAATGTACATGTATTTGGTTGTATCAGTTATAAAATAATTTGTTACTTTAAAGTTCATCTTGTCTTAAATTGCAACTGATACATATTGCAATTCTGTTTCATGTTGTCCAGTAATTCAGGAGAAGTTAATCTGTGATAATTATTCATCTCATTTACTGCTATTTCTCCATCCAAAGTATAAAATGGTAGTTAAAGTATATCTTTAAGATAAATTACATTAACAGCCAAATTGCAATGCAACGAATATTCATCAGACCTGCCAAAACATTTGTAAAATCACAATGTACAGTAAACAGTATACAGATTTATACTTTTGGCTAGTTAGTCTGTACACAGCATGTGAATGACAGATATGAATGTGGAATGGTTGTTTGCCAAAGGTTAGATGGTTAATTATTTTGACACACCTCAAATCTCCTGACATCGTCGAAATGGCAGTCTGCTGACTTTTTTCAAATGTATTCACAGGTTGTGATTTTAAATCTATGTATGGTATGGTATGGGATGGGATGGAGTATGTATGGATGTATGGAGTATGTATAGATATATCTTTTCCTACTTAACTCAGTGTCCTTTCAACCTAAAGCAGTGAACAAAGCACAGTTGCTGTTTATCGCAAAACTTTTGAACGATGTGTCAAGATAATGGGAGTATGAATGCAGGAACTGTGGTCACTCACAGAGGTCTGATGCACTTAGCCATTCTGCATTTGTAAAACTGCGACCTTATAAAATAGTTGATTCCAGGGAACATAATTGTCATTGATTATGCATGGACATCCAATATATCATGATCCAAAGTATCTTAACATTCCTTTCATAAAAAAAAAATAGGAATAATACTGGGACAGGCCAATGTATTCATAGTAGCCTGTGCATTTGATAAATTGTGATCCTAAGTATCGAGACTTGACTATACATATATTGAATAAATAGTCTGTATGACAGAAAGATAAAGTTTTTTTTTATTAAAACAACCATAAAATCATTGATAAATAATGGTGAAGCTTTTTAACCTTTACAGGATTGTTGATCTTATTCTACAGAGAGCAATTGTGTTGTTCTATTAATCTAGCCTCCAGACGGCCTAAGGATGGGCCTCAGATGTCAGCCTCCTTCCAGGGACAACCTTCAGGTGTGGGATATTTGCTGTTTACTTCATAAGTCAGTTTTAACTCTCTGTTAAATGTTTTAATGCTTTGAAGACATAGATTTGAATGTCACAAGAGTAAAAAAAATACCATTTAAAATAAATTTTATGTTAAAACTTAAATAAAATCTTAGCTGCCAATGATAAATACTAAAACTGAATTGCTAACCTAATTGCAGACTTTGAACACTACAACCAAGTTTCTAGCCTTGCTTATGTTCATTCCTGCAGAAATGTATAAAGACAACAGCAAGGACATTATGACACGGTCCCTAGTGTTTGATAAGAGCCCACTCAGTGATGAAATTCGTCGAATGTTTAAAGAAGCTCTCAGTGACACTACACCCAAAAAGCCAGAGCTGCGGAGTCGGGCTTTGACAGGGGGCATTAGTGGTAGCCCTGGCAGTGAAAGAGATGACAAGATGGGAAGGAGCCTTCAAGACAAGCTAGATGATGACAATGATACAGTTGAACATGTGATTCATGGAGGGAGTCTGTCAAAGTTTACCAGAAACAGTAAGTGATCATGTCCAGTAGATGGAGTGTTACTAACTCATTGATGCTTTTTTTTGTTGTTTTGTTTTGCTTTTTGTTACATCACACTGAAACAACACATTTGCATGTCCAGCTCATTATTGATGGAGGAAGACCCCAGACATGTGTTGGAGTAAAACTGAGAAGACTTCCATATTAGAAAGTTCTTGCCTCGGCGTGAACTCGAACCAAAATGGCGGGAAGCTGAGGAATTTAAAATAAACAACAAAAGCACTCTGCCACAGTGCTCATGGCTTATTGATGCAGTAAAATCACTAAGGTTGTTTGATTTTCACCTTATTTGTTATATACTTCATCAATTTTACCTGTGAAATGAAACAATAAATAAAACTTGCTAAGATGATAAAATATTTTTGTCCTGTTAAAGTCGAAATACCAGCTATCATACTTTGTTAATTCATAATATTGTTCAGGAAATCATTAAATTGGGCTTGCAAGTCTTTAACCTTTTTCATTTATATACATATTTTTACTGAACATTTTTGTGTGTAGCTGTGTATTTTTCTCTCCAGTTTCCCATGTCTCATCAGAGCTGGAGTTACCCAACATGGATTTAGACAGTCGGACAAGTGATCGTGACCTCCAACCGTCTGTTTATCATAGCAGCAGAGCCCATAAGTCTGACTTAGGACAGTGGGAGGACCCAGTAGATGTGGAAAACATTGCCGACATCCAGATGCCTGACTTTGACACTGATCATCTGTTAGCCCAAGCAGAAATGGATCATGGTCTAAAAGATGACCTTGTGCCCAGTGACCTTGACCCAGATTACCTTGAGGGCTTCCTTCACAGCAGCAAATCTCCCAAGAGGTCCGTGCTCTCTCCCAAACGTTCACCTCGAGCTGATACCAGTGATAAGGACCTTGATGATTTCTTCTCCAGCAAAACCCCAGAGATGCCCAAGTTAAGAACACTAAAAGGTCTTGGAGGGTCAGGGTCACCTGTCCTAGAGAAGTCAAAGGTCACATTGGACAGTGATCAAAAGGGGGAAGATCTGAGCCAGGAGACATTTAGTCCTCCTCGGCTACATGATGACATACTTATTTCATTCACTCCATAAAATCAGGCAGAATGTTTAAAAAAGATTGAAGGTCCTTGATCAACTACTGATGTATTTGGGGTTTGTCTTACAAGATGCAAATATATATTAATAAAACTCAATAGGAATGTATTCTATTTTTTAATGATAAAGTGAGGACTTTTGCACATTTTTTAGGGTTTTTTTTTTGTTTAAAATCACAAAAGTATTACCTTAGTTACTACACACTGTGCCAGTTTTGTATATATATAGTATATTTATAACCGTCTGTGAATACATAAAATAGTAATATAATTTCAAGGGGAATTAATATAAGCTGCAGTAAGTGAAGTATCAAATTCACATGTACCTTAATTTAGTTTTTTAATTGCATATAATATTTATAGAAAGCCTGGACCTGATAAGCCAGGTCTTGTTGACAGTGTTTGTACAGTAACTGGTTAAAGCCTGGACCTGATAAGCCTGGTCTTGTTGACAGTGTTTGTACAGTAACTGGTTAAAGGCTGGACCTGATAAGCCTGGTCTTGTTGACAGTGTTTGTACAGTAAATTGTTAAAGCCTGAACCTGATAAGCCTGGTCTTGTTGACAGTGTTTGTACAGTAAATGGTTAAAGCCTGGACCTGATAAGCCTGGTCTTGTTGACAGTGTTTGTGCAGTAACTGGTTAAAGCCTGGACCTGATAAGCCTGGTCTTGTTGACAGTGTGTGTACAGTAACTGGTTAAAGGCTGGACCTGATAAGCCTGGTCTTGTTGACAGTGTTTGTACAGTAACTGGTTAAAGCCTGGACCTGATAAGCCTGGTCTTGTTGACAGTGTTTGTACAGTAACTGGTTAAAGCCTGGACCTGATAAGCCTGGTCTTGTTGACAGTGTTTGTACAGTAACTGGTTAAAGCCTGGACCTGATAAGCCTGGTCTTGTTGACAGTGTGTGTACAGTAACTGGTAAAAGCCTCGACCTGATAAGCCTGGTCTTGTTGACAGTGTTTGTACAGTAACTGGTAAAAGCCTGGACCTGATAAGCCTGGTCTTGTTAGCAGTGTTTGTACAGTAACTGGTTAAAACTGTTTATACAAAAATCACCAGGCTCACAGCATCATTCAACTGACAGTGTGACTTTACATATAAAAGAAATGCTTTGGGGGTATTTTAAAACCATTCAACCATTCATTTGACGTCAAGTCCTGCTGGATGCCCACCCAGTGAGATGATTTATTGCATATTTTCATTTCATATAGTATTGTTCCAGTAGTAGCTGCTCTTTAACCGGCTATATTGTCACTGCACATCCCAGATAAATAACTGTCTTATTATTGTGTTTGGTCTGCCGCTAATATCCTAATAATATAGGAGTGGTTTATGCCAAGTTTGATCTGCTAATCATTAACAGTTTATATTATTTTGCGCAACTGTAAGCAGTTTTCTTTTCTTTAATTTTGTTTGCTTTGATAGTGAGTGCATTGTATCTTTTGATAAATGAATTTCAGACTGAAGTTTAAGTTATGAAAGGCAGTATATAATTATATTATATGCATGATAAATGTTATCAAGAAGTCAATAATTAGATGATAAAAAAAGTTTATTGTTTGTTGTTATTTTTATTGCATTGAATAAAATAGTAATACTTGCAACTGGGAAATAAAAAAACAACAACATACTTCTGAAATGTTATCTTTTTATTTTATCTTTTAATTTTATCTTTATTTAAACAAGTGTTGAACACAGATTTCAGATCAGCCATATATACTGTCAAAGAATAGAATGACACAGGCTGACAAATGACAACTTTTATTAAGGTATTAGATGTGTAATCAATCTCATGAATATTTGTGTAATGTCAACATTTTGCGTTTTATGATGTTATATGTTTGATCATTTACGTCAACACTCGGCCTTCCGAGAATAAAATCACCCAATTTTAGTTTACCAATTTTATCCAATGAAATCACGTCAATTTCTTCACTACTCCAAAATGGCAACAAGGAATCACGATCAGCGAAGGAAGATTCGTCAAAAAAAAAGCAAAATTAACGTAAAGAAAGAAAGGTGTTTTTCATATGTTTTTGGTTTATTTTTACTTAGAAAAGTATACTCTAGTAAAAATGTAAAAAACAATTACATACTTGTATTTTCTTTAAATAATCTCTTTAAAGGTCAGATTTGAGATCGTCAACATAGTACATAAATATTCACAAAACTTAAGTTAGCCGAGGTGAAAAGTTGTTCAAATTTGGAAAATAATCCAGAATACAATGCTGAATAATGAGATAATACTTTAAACTGGTATTTTCAGGCTTAGGAAAATAGTTAAGCCCCATCCTATCTCACCAAGCCACATATACATCTTGATTAAAAGTAAAATTCTTCCTTTTAAAATACTTCATTTAATTTTCAGACTTGTATTCTCTACCATTATGACTTGGTGAGGTTGTAGTTTACACAATTAAAAATAGGTAGACTGTCTCCAGGTAACTGAAATACTGTTGGTGGGATGATAGACCAACAAACAAGAATCTCTCCATTTGTTTATAAAAAAATTGAAACATACTACTTCAGAGAAACCTCTCCACTTATAAAAAAATATCACATACAACATAAAAGTAATTTAAAACAATAATTTACAGCACTGTACAAATAACTCTATTTGAAATTTTGCCCTAACTGCTTTTAAAAGATTAAAAAACAAGGCCATACTGGCCATAAACATTTATCCCATTTGGCTGTGCTTTCAGGCAGATAAAAATTCTTTGAACAATCTTCATATAAGGCCACCCAAGAAATACATTAACCAGTAATCAAATCTCTAGCTCTTGTGGTTTCTAATAAGATTTTCATAGTTTTCCTATATAGCCATAGCCATACATGGAAAATAGCCACAAAATGGCCATGTTTTTTGACTGATCAGAATTAAACCCAAAAAAGATGTATACCAAATATCACTGTTCTAAAGTTTGGTTGAATTTGGCTCAGCGGTTTCAGAAGAGATGCTGTTTGAAAATGTTGACAGATGCGGGGCGTGTCACTTTCTCTTCACACCTTTTAACCAAACCAGATCTGCTCTTAATTAGGACTCTACTTGCTTAAATCAACTCTGTATTCAAAGGTAAAGAAAGCATTCAACTAAGAAAAAAAACAATGCATTAAACCATGCCATCACTGAAAAGATTTTAGATTAATTAGTTACTATCATCTTCATAATTGCATCATGCTTATATAAGTAAATGTATTAATTAATTGCGTTTCTTTAAAAAAATAACCATGTTGCATTAACAGACCACCTGTCTTGTCCTTGGGTGGTCTTTTAATACAGGTTTGATTATATTTGCAATATTTTATAAACATTTCAAGTAAAATGTCGGAATGAGTTTTTTAAATTTCATAAACTGTAGGTTAACATCAAGATGGAAGAAGAGATTGTGGCATTAAAATTTACTATTGTAAATAACTTGGATTCTATTCTAGCACATAGAACCAAATACATATGAGAAGCAGTTTCCATGTTATTAAGAAAAATGCCAACACAATGATCATCACGGTATGTATATATACAAATTATCACAGTCACAGCATCCTTGTTCCCAAGTGCATGTGATACAAACAACTTAACTAGCAAGTCAAAACAATATTATTTAAACACACAAAATTCTTATAGTACTATGAAAAGAAAAAAAGTTTTTTTTTATTGTACCATTTGTAGATGAACCATGAAGAAAATTAACTAATTTAGAAAGTTGAGTCATGAAAATTTTACCAGTCCCTTAATTTCTTGCAACATTACAAAAACATAATTATTATCTTCACCCCACCACTTGCTTTCATTTCTTAATAAGTTCAACTTCTTAACATTTTCATCTTGTTCAATTAAATAATGATACTGCCTCAATTCGAAACTCCCATCATCAAACTTGGGCCCTGAAAGGAAAAGTGGTTTTAAGTTCATCTCGTACAATGTGCATTCCTTCTTCTATTTGTGTGTCATTTTATGACAGCCAATCACAAACTTGATCACTGTCTCCAGTTAATTCTCACATTAATCTAACCTTAGATACGAGTCCTGACACTTTATGCTCATGTGTCTCTTCTTTTTTATAAACAGACAGGTTGCAGTCCTTCTGCCGGCGTCCGATCTCAACCTACAACAGCCATGATAGCATCAACATCAAACCTGAAGTTAGCCCAGGCCTGTGGAATGAAGATATCAGATCTTGTATCGGCCCCTTTTTGTCTTCGGTCATACTTGTTGTTGCTGTTGTATTTAGACCCTCGCTGCTGATACTGTGATGGTGATGGGGGTGCTTCTGCAACAGAAATGTAAATATTTAAATGTGTTTGGCAGTCTTTGATTAAAGGCAGTCAAGAACAACGAGAAGGTCATGATGGCCCTATGTCGCTATCATAGACTTTTATTAATATCAAGCAAGAACTGTTTTAAATTTGTTTACACTATACAAAGCCACATATGGAAAGTGGCCATGCGCTGAGGCCATTTTCTTTTGTTGTTTTCAACACTCTTGATAGAGGGTCCCCCAAAGAACATGTAAACCAAATATCAAGGTTCTGCCTTGTGTAGTTTCTAACAAGAAAAAATTCCAAGTTTACATGGAAAGTGGCCATGCATATCAATATCAAGGCTCCAGCTTATGTAATTTTTTTATATAATGATTTTCAGATTTCCTGTACAGCCACATATGGAAAATAGCCATGACTCTGGCAGTCTTGTTTTTTGACAGATCAACCCTCTGAACTATACAGAGCCATCTAATATATCAAATATCAATGCTCTAGCTCTCTAAGTTTTTAACAAGAAGAATTTTCCAGTTTTCCTACATAGTCACGTATAGAAAATGACCACACTCTTGGATCAAAAACTCTTTTTAACAACTTTTTCCCCTGCCTGCTGAAGGTGGTAAGGAAGTTTGTTTGAATGTGGGCTAGCAGTTTCCAAGGAGATTAAGCCTATCGGTAATGTGATATGTTGAATACTAAATTTTCTATTTTCTATCAATTTAATTCTTGAAAATATTGAATACTTTTCATTGTTTCCCACATTAAAAAGACATGCATAATCTAGTTTTAACTATGAGGCCACATGTACAGATTTAACATGTATCCATTTAAATTGTAAAGAGTTTATTCTAATTATATACCTTGATTTTCAAACTGCGTGGCTAGACTTCGTCTTGGCTTTCCATTAACTGTACCATCTCTATTCTGAAAAACCAATAATGTAGATTGTACTTGAAATGTTTTTAAGTTGAGTTATAAGTTGACCGATGAATAAAACATGGTCTTGAAAAACTCTGCAAGTGAAAGTATAGAAAATAGGCACAGTATGCAAACACTGAAGGTGGCGCACACTTCAATTATAGTAAATTAACAGCTTTACATATAAGGACAGCACATCAATTGTTTCTGGTATTTGGTAACAATTACTGAAAGTACCGTACTTACTCACTTTAAAGACTATTCGCTTATATTCACAATCGATCTCTCCCTTACTGCTAACTGCTCCATTCGATATCACCTTGAAAACAGCTTATCTCAGAGTCAGTCACTTGACCTGTGTAATGAGGCAAGTCTACACAGAAACGCCAAGTAAATTACAGCTTAGTGTATTTGGCAGACTGAAGTTGAAAGTTTGTTTTTGAGTTTACGGACGGATAATAAGCTGTGTTTCATGCAGAACAAAGAAAAATGTATGTGAGACAGTTAATCATTGACCGACAGAATTCAAAGTTCAATAAAACTAAGTTATCGGCGGACGATAATGACGGCACATCGGGTCATTGCATAACTGCTAACAAATTTATGTGGTGTGTTTTAGCCCTAAAACAACGTGAAAACTTTTTGCCAGGTCGCTAGACCCCGCCTATAAGACGAGCCCCACACTATGAACATGAAATATAAAGGAAAAATCCCTGTCTTATAAGTGAGAAAATACGGTATGTGTGGTCCTAAGTAAAGTTATGATGATTTTATCACAATTGCAATAAAAAGATAGCATAGTTCAGGATATACTTATCCAGATTTTCTGTCCATTATCTGTTTCAGACGCAATGGAGCTTTCACTTAACATAGACTTCAAATTTGCAGGGGAAAAAAACAACATTTTACAACCACACTAACACTACATGTTATTTAACAATATTTACAAAGAGTAAAAACACCACTGAAACTAGAACTATCGCTGAATGCGATTCATACCCCCACCAATGTCCTTGACAAAGCTGGTACAAGGGTAAGACGGGTTCTGCACATTGCCCAGTTGGGGTGAACATTTGAGTCAAGTTTGAAGAAAATCCTTCCATTAGTATAGAACTTATAGGGCAGACACGACATATTGTCTAGTATTGATTGTAAGTAAATTAAAAGACTTAAAAAGGGGCATAACTTTGTCAAAATGCAATTTAGAGTTATGAAACTTGACCTGCATATCTTACTTGTGATACGTCATATATCTTTTAAGTTTCAAGCAAATACCTGTGCTAATTTCAGAAATATTCAAGTACATGTTAAAATTTAAGAACATTTTTTAAGTCAATTTTGACCTTCAAGTGTGACCTTGACCTTAAGCCGGCACAAAGGTAACATGGGTTCTGCACATAACCTTGTTGAGTTGAACATTTGAGTAAAGTTTGAAGAAAATTCTTCCATTAGTATAGGATTTATAGAGTGGACACGACATATTGTCTAATACTTGATTGTATGTAAATTTGAATACTTAAAAGGGGCATAACTTTGTCAAAATGAAATACAGAGTTATGAAACTTGACCTGCATATCCTCATTGTGACACTTCATATATATTTTAAGTTTCAAGCAAACACTTTTTCTAGTTTCAGAAATATTAAAAAACATGTTTAAATTTAAGAATATTTTCTAAGTCAATTTTTTACCTTCAAGTGTGACCTTGACCTTAAGCCGAAAAAAGAGTAACATGGATTCTGCACATCCCCTTGTTGAGGTAAACATTTGAGCCAAGATTAAAGAAAATCTTTCAATTAGTGTAGGACTTACAGAGCGGACATGACGTAATGTCTAATATTTGATTGTTTGATTTCTGACCTTCAATTGTGACCTTAACCTTGAGCTGACACATGGGCAACATGGGTTCTGCACATCCACTTGTTAAGGTCAACATTTCAGCCAAGTTTGAGAAAATCCTTCAATTGGTATAGGATTTATAGAGCGGACACAATAATGGAGACGGACGGACGGACAAAGCGAATCCATTATAGCACCCTCCACATTTTGTGGTGGGGGTATAATAATGTTTTTGGTAATACAAGGCATCTGCTACACAGATCTGTAACATGAACATTCAGCTTTCAAGAACTTTTCAGGACCCTTTCAGATAAACATACCTGTTTGCATTTTCTTCCATTATTTCTGGCTCACAGAACTGGATAGCACCTTTTAACCATGATCTTGTTTCAGTTTGCATTTATCATTACAAAGCATGAAACATGTCCCAATGCTGTCTAAACAGTTTAAAAGGACTTTGATAAATATTGCTAGATTTCCTACCAGTATATGATATTGCTGGCGCTGTTTGAACCCTGGGGATGTGAAGCCTTGTGCCATTGGGGCTCCTGACTGATTGGCTGACTGTGTTAGGGCCCCCGCCTTCACATTTCTGTCTCTTACATCTTTGCTCCGACCCTTTGTCTCCTTAATATGCATAAACTCTTGAAACTCTTTCTGGTTTGATGCTGCAAAATACTGCTGCTGCCTCTGTCGCTGCTTTTCCTTGAACTGCTGTTTGTTGTTCTGAGCATCCACCACATCTTTATTGGTAGCACTCTTCTGTCTGTCTGTTGCTCCTACTGCTGTTGATGCTGCTGTTGATGATGTTGATGATGACATGGAGTAGCTCTGCTTATTGATCTGAGTAGAGACCCATTTCCGTAAAGGCCTGGGGTATAGAGAGATCCATATATGATGCTAATAATTACAATTATACCAGTTAAAGATCAATTCAAGTTAATAAGGAAACTACTTTCTATAATTAATTTGTAACGAAAAAAAAAAATATTTACAATATTACATTTATGCAAATGTAATTAAGGAAAACTTGTTATTTTACCAAGAAAATAAAAGACAATTGATAGAATAAGTCAACATAACAATTTCATTGATAGGCAAGTAAACTCACTTTACAAAGGGGATAACCATGAAAAATGTGTTTGGATTCAACCCCAGCTGATTCTTTGGAGTCTGATCCCGCTTATGAGCTGGTAAGGCATCCAAAGGAAACCATTGCAGATTCTGGAAATATAAATATTTGCATAACCTAAATAAAAACTTGTGCTGGTTGTGTGCAGTATGTTGTTTTACATGGTGTCAGATACCAATTTCATCCCTAAGCTGAAGGTGATTATCATGCAACTTTTTGTTTGTTTTGTTTTGAAATACATCGCAGCAACCAGTTGTGATCATTAAAACGACATCCAGCTATTTTGGAGGAAGACCCCAAACAAATGTCTGGGTAGAACCACTGATGCACCGCATGTCAGGTGGAAAACCATTCCACATTAAGTCCTTCGCCACAAACTGAACTTAAACCCATGCGGTGAGAGGCTAAGCAGTCAGAGGAGTTACAAGTCAGCGACTCTACCACAACGCCACGGGTACACCCAACTTTATCTTTTGGTTATTAAAGATTTGAATCATAATTAGAAATTAAGACTGATAAAATATTATAATGCATGTGATGATTTTATATTCAAAATGAAACTTGTTGACCATTTACTACCAGTAATTTTGTGTAAGTACATTATTTTAGGCCATATAAAGACATTTTGAGGAGTTACCAGTTGGCCACAGGTGCCCCTTGCTTCTTATTTTAGGTATATGAATAATGAATATATATTTTTATATATATATATATATATATATATATATATATATATATATATATATATATATATATATATATATATATATATATAAATATATATATTTTTTTTTTTTTTTTATTTATTTATTTATTTATTTTTTAAACAGACACCAATGAAAGATGTCCAGCATACCTTTATCTCCTTTCTGGTCTTGGGCTGGAACTTGGTGTCTAAGGGCACGTCCCTGATGATGTAGAGGCGGGTCATACGATCATTCATTTTACTGTCAAGGAACTCGTCCTTGTTCATTTGTTTGGCCACATCAAACCCTGTCTCCTCATACACCTAGGTGAAACAATGGTCAGAAAAACCTTAATCCTCTCAATTGGTGATAAACCATATTAAATTCTTTTATTAAACAATACAAAAATTCTTATTTTAGACCATACTAAACTCTTTTTTCAAACCATACTCAATTCTTAGTTTTGACCATAATACATTCCTTTTCTTTGTTCTTGCTTAACAAATTCCTGCATCTATTAAAAAGATATATTGATTATTTTGCAGCAAATGCTGTAGACCTTGATCAAACACCTGAAGAAGGAGCTTGCTGATCAGGATCTACTCTTTTTGCATGAGCTTAAAAAATTTGTACTTAGCAGGCAACTGTTGAATAATTAATATCCCTTAGTCTGCGTAAATAATGGCTTGCTTCCTCTAATAATTGGGCTTAAAAAAATATTTTCATGTTTTAGTAATAGTTACAAATGTTCACATTTTTGTTACATAATTCTCCAGTCTATGCAGAAGGAAATCAAATATATGACATAACTTTCAAAGTCATCAAACTAATTCAAGTCAATGACTTTAAAAATAAGGTAAATGTTAACCCATTGAATCTTAGATTCATTTGACCCTTCCTCAGATTGCTGATGTCATGCCCACTTTACCAATGGGACCTGGCTGTTGGGTGAGTTTAATGATTAGATTTTAGTTAGGTATAGGTGTGTGGGTGACTAAAACTTTGCACAAACAGGCAATTATTTATTTATTTCCTTACATCCCTAGATATTTTATCAAAATCTGACTTTCCATTGGTAATAAATTTAGTTTTTATGCAAAGGAATGTCTCCAATTAAAATGGATGTTAAGAGACTGATTTACATATGCATGTATAAGAAACAATACAAAACCAAACATACATGTACAAACGCATACAAAAACAAAATTAGATGATCATCTTCAGTCAAGCTACAGATTATAAACCAATACTTAATGTACTTAATTAAACATTCAGATTAAAGCCACATTCATGATTCAAAAGTACTTAAAAAGCACTTTTAAACCTTATAAGAATTCAAGATGCATACATAACAACGACTATCACAAGAAACCCCAACAGTTGGGATTAGAAGCTAGACACAGGTAAAATAAAGTGCCTTATTATCAGTCATGTTGAGGTGGAGGGTTGGGTATTCTTAAATTAGCTTCACAGTGACTCTATGGTACATGACGTCTTAAAGTATTTAAAAAATAATCACCACTTATACAGATAACTGAGAATGGTGCTAAAAGCAAGGTTACCTCCCTGATGGCACACTCATGTGGAGGTTCGCTGGCATTTACCTTCCCCTTGGGGAAACCCCAGCTGGCCTTGGCCCAGAAACCTTGCACCAAAAGACACTGTAAACATTGAGACATCAACTAATCACATAATACCACTAAATGTACTGGTAGAGAAGATTTTCAAGTTAAAAGAATACACAGGCATGGAAGGAAAGTTGGGCTGTTATATGCTGCCCCTTTGCAGCCATAAAAAAATAACATATTTCCTACAAAAAGGCACAAAAATATATAAATTACCTGTTTGATACATCATGCAGTAATTAAAAACACAAAATGACAATTTTATTGTATTTTTTAATAATAAATAAACATTGTTTCTAGACTGTATGTAAAAAAAAATAAAAGAAGCCGAGTAAAAACTTACATATTTCATCTCAGGGTCAAGCAGGATTGCCCCGTAGGTTGGCACACTCATCTTGTAGGACTTCCAATTGCCAAGAATCATGTCTACTTCCTTGACATGGCCGCTCAGAGAAGGACAGTGGTGAAATACTTAGGGTCAGTAAAGGAATTAACAGAATTTTGTGACTTATGGACTTAAGAAGGTGGACCAAGTGTTTCCATTAGAGGAATAACAGCCCATTAACAAAATATCATTCACACTTTGCCAGAAAGGTTTAAAATTATCTTTTGTGACAGGTTATGTGTTCAACTATACAAAGATGGCCAAACTTTAAACATATTTAGAGCTGCTTGCAATGTGAAAAAAGCTGGCTGAGTTAGCCTCAAATAGGTAAATGGCACAGTTAGGGCAACAATGTATTACGAGCATACAATATATTACAGGTAGGAGTCCACTGAAAGACCCAAAACGACTTGAAAGACCCTTAAAGAGACAAATGATCCCAAAGGATGCCCAAAACACCCTGAAGGAAATATTATATTTGCTGTATAAATATGTATAATGAAAATACATTTAACAACACTTAAAAACATATTGTTATGATACACCTTTAATGATTATTTTTAATCAATTTTTTTATTTCCATACCTCCCCATTTTATTATGTATATCATTGATTTCCATCTAAATATATGGGGCAGGACAGGACTGCTAAGACTATTAAAAAATATAATTATGACAATGAAAAAATTTGGTGTTTTTCTGACCATGTTTATAAAACAGTAAATTTGTCCTTGTTTTATCCAAACTTAAATGTCAAATTGGATAATGAATAAGATCAGTATTTGGGTATTCAATGGTTTGTTGGAGTCTTTTAAGTCCCTAGGGTCTTGTCATCGCAGGCAAACTATATAAAGGATACTTTGTGCTGAGAAATCTTTTATGCCACATGTTTTTAGTTCTGGGTTCTCAGCACAATAGAAGTCTAGGTAGAACCAGTGGGCCAGCTCAATCTGGAAGAATATTCTAATCAAGTCTTGCCTCTCTTCTTCTGGGATGTTGATAATAAACCGACTGAAAAATTATTAAATCATTAACATTTTAGCTTGTCTGTTAATCATAAGACTTCCAGGTCAATGTTATAGCTGTTAATTGGTCTGTCACATTCCAAATAGGAAAAAGTATGCTTTTTTTCAATCAGGGCCTTTGGGTTAACCTGAGCTCCCGGGTTTTAACGCATTAAAATTTGGAAATACCACTAACTGACACACATAAATAAAATGGCCGGTGTCTTTTTGACCTGTGACAATTTCCAGCCGTGTGTTGATCAAAATCACCTACCACTTCATTAGAAATGAGAAAAGACGACAATGGGCAGAGTCTGCATATTAATGAGAAGGAGGTGCTCTAGTTCAGCCAATCAACATGCTCATTTGTGTGTGCGGCAAATTTCAACATGACATTTTGACATAGGTGTAGAAAGGTAACAAAACTTAACTGAACGGCATTTGTTTACTCATAAAGCTTGTCTGTAGCCCCCCAATGCATCGGAAGCAATTTAAGATGATTGTAGGCATTGCTTAATTACTTTATTGGTGCACCTGTACGATTATTGAAAAGGTGCGAAGTTGTGCGTCCGAGTAAAATGCTGACAGAATTGTGCACACTTATACAGCAAAAGCACATTTTCGAAAAGTAGATAGCTCTACAGAAGATAAATACTGACGTGGTAGTAACTTGAATGGTTGAAATTATGGCTCAAAAAAGCTTATCTGACATTTTGAAATTTCAAAATTCTATTTGGCTCAGTACATTTTTTACTGGAAACCAGGTTATTTTTGTGTCTTGTGTTGCCTGATGGTGCCTTTAGATATTATTTAATTAGAAAATGTACTTTGTATATGCATTTTAATTTATGTTACAGGTCCTTTAAAGCTGAGAATCTGCAAGATGAGAATTAAAAATAGCTTTCTTTCATGAATTATATTTATTATGTATTACTATTATTGCATGTGCTTTCAAATGTTAAAAGGTTCTATTAGCTTTGATATTTATTTTAATATCTGTTATCTTAAGCAGGTATGCTAATTAAAAACAGGAAAATAGATTTGCTGATGAAACAATTCATTGTAGCTAAGCATTTTAAGTGTTGGTTTTTATTGTATTCAAATTCAAAAGAACAGATGTCTGGGGAAGTGTGTTATTTGTTGTTGTATTTTTTCCATTTGATAGTCATAATTAAGATTAAGAAAAAATATGAAACTATTAATCAATATTCTGTTTATTTACTTTTCCCTACTTTCCCTAATAATTTATCAAAAGTATCAATTATTCCAATCAAGCCTTATTTTGAAAAAAATGAGGTATTCAATGACATAATAATATATAACAAAAATAGATGAATGAAATGTTTTAAAAGGAAAAAATAAAGACCTGAAGACAAAAATAAAAATTTTGAACACTAAATAACTGCAGAATGATTAACTGTAAATAATAAAAAAAAAGCAGCATGTTGCTGTAATACACATATTTGCGCTTTAAGGTGTGATGCACAAAATTGACCCCCAGATAAATTTGAACTGGACCCTTGAACATTTTGACCGAGGACCCTTGAAATTCAGAGTGTACTGAACGCTCTGTCAATCCTTACAAATACCAACAGAGAAGTTCAAAAAAGACACTACACTTGTATTCTGTATTTCAAGATACAAATACTTCAATGTTATTTTGACCTTTTAAATTTGTTTGCACTATGTGCAAATCAGCTACAAATGCTTGACCCCACAGGTCCAAAATAAAGTCTGTGGCACTTGAAATCTAAAATCTGGGTTGCTAGAGTGTCCAAATCTGTAATCAAGATAAATGCCACAGGCGGTCTGCAATACCTACTTATCTATATCACTAAGAGATAATAACCAAGCAACCGCATCTGGCATACACTAGGCAGTGCACATAACAGTTAACTTCTAGGTTTATTTTACAAACATGTTTAATTTTCATAACACAAAGACTAAATCTAAGAAAGCATGCTTATTATATTAATTCTTTGCTTTGTTAACTGTCATTTTGATATTTAATCTGCAACCATTTATAATATCATTTAAATGTTATATGATAGTGTTATGTATATAAAATAAGGATGGATCCGGGCATGTAATTAGTCAAAATCTAAAATTTAACAAAATACAAATTCACTCTCATAATTTAATTACAGTAAAATAATTACATTATGAAGTTGGAATTTTATCAGAAAAAAATCAGATGTTATAATTAGTGAATTTACGAGACTTAACTGTGTGAACCAAATAAACATTATTGCAAAATGTGGTATATATTTATCTGCATTGGAAAAATTACGGGATGGTGTTTGCCTTAGCTAAAATGAACAGAAGGAAATTTGTTATCAAAGGATTTTGTTTGTACTTTGGTTTTAGCAATAATCCAGAGTTAAAGAATTATATATCAAGTTGCAAACAAGAGAAAAGGGATGATATGTTGCTAAGTTGAGAGTTAATTTATAATTTAGTGACCTGCAGCTGAAGGAAAGATGGTAGTTTGATGATGTGTGCACAAACTGTTGTATTTTGGTCCAAGTTTAAATAAAAACTTTGCTTTGATGTAGTGTCGAAACTATAATATATAGTTTAGAGAAAAGATTTTAATTTGTAAAGGTTTAGATACATTTTGTTTGTTCTACAATAATTACAGTTACTGATAGATGTACTTCGTTGGGTCCAACATCTAATAAATCATTCACAGTAAATCAGTACCGTTTTTTTTTTGTCACACCATTTCTTAAAGGGTCCAATGAAAGTTTTGATATTTTTTTTATACACAACTCTTTCTCAAACACTCAACTTAGAAATCTAAATTCTGGCAATATAAATGCATATCTGTTAAGCATAATATCTCACAATCCCACAAAGGTGGTTTGATAAAAAATTGCGCTAATCTTGCTAGAGTGTTTCATTTTTATTCTTTTCTTTCTTAATATATGCAAATGATGATTGATTGGAAAACGAAGCTGTAAATGTAATCAAGCTACATTTTATGTTCTAACTCGAAGGGAAGTATCTGCTTGCCTATGTCAGAATAATTTTTTAAAGAATTCAAACCAGTTTTCAACAACAAAGTTATGTTACTAAAGGTTTATGTCTTCACATTTTCCGACTTTCAGAGTCAGTTAAATAAAACCATTAAAAATTATAACCTTTTGTCCAGATACACTTCAGAAGACATCTCCGACATTTTAGAAAAAAAAAATTTTTTCATGGAGCCGGGGAGAGGGGGAGCATGCTTCCCCGTGGCCCCCCAATAAGGTAAGTCATATTAGACATAGACCCCATCAGCACCTGCTATCTGAATATTTATACAGTACGTAAAATGAAGTTAAATTTAGTTTGCATCTATTGTTATTTCTGATTTTGACACAATACAGACCACTTAAAACATTAAAAAATATTTTGAGTCCGTGCGCGCAAACAATGTAGATTGCAACTTTTTTTAGACTGGAAGTCCATGGACTCCTGTTTTCAAAATACTAGTGAGAACCATGGGTTCTGGATGTAACTATCAGGTAGTAGATTTCTCCTCAAGACCAGAATGATAATTGATTTCTTGACTTTCTTAAGGTAGGCAGTGCTTTCAGTATGCAGGAAGATTGCACTTTAGTGGGCATAAATTTGCCATTTTGTTTATGTTTATTGCGCATGCCCAACAAGGTGCGCGTACGTTGCTATGCGGAAGTTTGGAATGTTGCTAGATGCATAAGTTTTGGGTTTGGGATAAGGGATTGGGGCTTGGAGGCAGAGCCCCCAATATAAGCATTAACATAATATTATCATTAGCATAGTATAGGCAGTAACATACCATTCATCTATATAGCAAAATCCTCATGGCTGTCATCCTGATTTATGACCTGCGTTATCTGTACAGGAGCAAGCACCCTTTATTTTCAGGATAGATTCACCTAATAAGGTTTAGAAATTCGAAGACTTTGTCTTCTGACCCACACAGATACTTTTTTCGAACACAATACTAGACAAAATACGAGTCATATGGTGTTTTTATCATTCCTGTCTTTGGGAGACTCCCCTTAATGGTATGCCACATACTTTCTATTGTATTTGTGCAGGCGCTTATTTCCTGGTTGGCAAATTCATTGCTGTGGTTTACAGTCTGATGGATGAACCCAAGCTCCGACAGCGTTAAATAGGCCTTCCAACAATCACTCACCATGGTTGTCCCTGGCCGTATATACTTCTGTATAATCCGTACAAGTTTTGCAGCACTTCTATCCGCCACAATCTGGAAAAACGACCTCTTACTCTCGCGTTCTATCCCTCCAAACACGCAAATGCTCTCGACTCTCTTTACTTGGAGGTATTTCCTCTTCCCTAATTTCGATTCATCAATTTCAACCATCTATCCTGGACTACCAATTGTCTCCTGTTCTTGCTCAAGCATTTCATCACAGACCTCCCTGGCAAAATTAAAAAATCAACTGTGGTGTGGTCGCTTCCAAGCCGCAGTTTGTGGGCTACCAACTCCGCTGGGTATTTATATACCCAGTAGTATGTTAGTTTGACTATCTGAGTTAAGGTCAAATGTGATTAGGAAAACCAAGAAGCCTGGCAAATAGACAACTTCTTAACACACTCTATGACACAACAGCGCCAGCAAATCCTGTCTTTACTTAAGCTTTTGTCAGTTCTTAAAAAAATGTTTCCCTTGCTGCATACACCACACAGACCTGTAAAATAACTATCAATTTTTTTTTCTTGCAACCACTCTCTTAATTAAACTCAATCTCTGCATAGTAGATAAACGTCTTCGTAAATCATTGTAGATGTCAGGAATATTTGTAAACAAAAAACTGAGATGTTCGTTCTACTTACCTTTGTCCAATCAAAAGCCGCCGTCTATGTTTTAGCCAATCAAAATTCATGCACTTGCAATCTTTCTAACAACAGAATTTCATTAATCCCTTTCACTATAAAACGATAAATCAAGTCTATCTTTGTTTTCTTATTTAAACCATGGTATTTAATACCATGGTATTAACCCAACTTTTCACGAGGATTCCATTTTCTGCTTTATTTTTTGAATATTTTTGCTTGTACTATTGTATACAACAATGTAGCATGTGCAGTTTACCATATTTTTGGCACCTGCTAAAGTACAGCAGTCCCCAGTATGCTATTTTTTACAACATTGATACACCAATACTTCGCATTTGCTTTATAATTCAAAGGGATATGGATAAGATTTAGGTCAGGATGCTTAACTGATGACAATTTAACATAATCAGTGGGGAACAATGTCATAGGTGTAGGTCATTAAAATTTTGTGTTAAAAATCCATGTTCATGCAGACTGAACAGATTTTACTCTACCATTTATTAATATAAAATATCTAGCATTTAATTAAGTTAATTTCTAGCATTTATTCAGTACCATTAAGTCGAAAACATAGGGCAATGTATTGAAGGCAGTCACTATCCAGTAGAAGTAGAAGCATTTGCTAAACAAAAAATCGACGCGAAATCTACTTACAAATAACATCAGGGTAAACATTACTTACCTGCACAAATCATCTAGTACATAGTCTGGTATTTGAAAACTTGGTGTGCTTGGTGGCGGGTTATTTGTCGCTTGCATTTTGAAGTCTTTATCGAATCATAGCTACTATGTTAGCTAGGTACATCACTTAACGTTTCGTTAGTTTTGCGGCTTCTGCACTAGTCTATTACGCGGTGTCCGAAGCCAGGATTCTTGTCAAACTTAAAGATGGTAGCCAAGCATGTGTCTTTTCATGTTTGACACCATTGCCTTTGGGTGTTTGTCAATAATAAGTGACAATCGGTAGGCTTTGGTCTTGCTTTAAGCTATGGCGAATTTGAACACGGCGTCAAAAATCGAAAATCTGAAAGTACCAAAAGCAGTTAAGAAAGTCGATGCCTAACCTGGGTCAGTAGTTTCTATGTTATAAAATTTTATTACCACACCAACCAAGCTGAAAAGCTTTTAAATGATTAAACGTCAGGAGACAATTGCACTTTACCGGTACGTAAAAACGCTCTGTTAGTTAATATTGAGTTTTATTTGGCATAGTTCAATTTTCTCTATATTGTTTCACGTTTGAAAAAAAACTTGAGTTATACATGTTTGTAATGAATGTCGAAAAAAAATGTAAAATTTATTTGTGCTGTTGTTTTAACTTGTTTACTCTAACAAATATGCACTTACAATATTAGTGAATGGATGAAGAGTACTATCTTTATGCAAAGTAATTAAAAAGCATTAACTCTAATTTATTTTTAAATTCTTGAAAAAATGAGAATAATAAGGAGAAAAATCATTTCAGTTTTAATGCAGGATATGCTTAAAATCGAATTCGATTTGGTCAGGTCGATAAGTTGCGTTTAAATTGTATTAAACATTTAAAACGTAAATGTCCTTCTTTAAGAGCTGTTGTTGTTGTTGTTTTCTACAAATAATTATTTAGTATTGAATTCAAATACTGAGACACAAACAAACAAATTAGAGGCACTTAAGGTAGAAAGGTAGGTGCAATAAAATCTTAATTGGCATCAACTGACACACGGTTAACATCCGTGAAGGTAGATGAAAAGGTGAAAGGCGCATGTCCTCTTCTCAACAGGTCTGACATCTGTGTTTGATAAAAAGATGTCAGACAGAAGGTCTTTGTGCGTGACACTGGGGCACAAATGAAATGGTTACTGAAAATCTTGCTTAATTTTATAATTATATTTAGTAACAAAGATGTAAAAGTAGGCAAGTGTCTGCGAATTCACACCAGAAATCATACTCCATGGCCTTGTCCTCACCATCGTATGTAGTGAAAACATAATATTATCAGTCCGAGAGGTTTCAGGACTGAGCCCCAATACCAGCCGCCTCAAAAAGGGTCGCGAAAAGGCTACTTTTGCCTATTTTCACCCTATGCTGCCAGAGACTGAGTCCAAACGCAATTTTTTCACTTTCCGGACGCAGACTGCGCACGCTTGCCAGACTCCAGGAGCGAAAGCTTCCGACTTTTCCTGAACAAGGCCCACTCTTCTGCACATCTGAGAGGTTTCAGGACCAAGCCCCAATGGCAACCGCCTAAAAAGGGTTGCGAAAAGGATACGTTTACCTATTTTTGCCCTATACTGCCAGAGACTAAGTCCAAACGCATTTTCTTTTTCACTTTCCTGACGCAGACTGTGCACGCTTGCCAGACTCCAGGAGCAAAAACTTCCGACTTTTCCTGAACTAGGCCGACTCTTCTGCGCCTATGAGAGGTTTCAGGACCGAGCCCCAATGCCAACTTGCTCGAAAAGGGTCGCGAAAAGGCTACTTTTGCGACGGGGCGAACGTTTTTTTAATCTATAGGTGAAGGCGAAAGCGTAAATGAGCCCTTGCCGTGTCGCTATTCAATGGACAAAACTATAAATGCTTCGGGTAACAAATTAATTGACCTCTGTTTATTTAGTGGTCTTAGAATAGTCAATGCTGTGTAGCGGCGAATTATTTCCCCTGATAAATAATTTTATAGTTCATGATCTACAAGCGTGCTCTTCACATACTCCAATACAAGTTGACTTCGAATTTACATATAATATTGTTGTATACAAGGACATTGTCGATGATAACGTTTTACCTAAATTGTTGTACGATGCGTCAAAAAGAATGGCTTTTGTTGAAAAATGTAATAGTGAACGTGACTTTTTGAACTCTGTTATAGAGGAAATTAAAAGGCTCTCAGTTTCTGTTGATGATGGCGTGGTAGTTATATCTAGTTCATTATATAACATAGCATGTAAGGTATATGGTACTAAAGAAATGCGTCCGTGTAATAATAAACGAACAACATTTTACAAGCCTTAAAACAAATGGTTTGATAGTGATTGTGAATTTGCAAGGCGAGAGTTTCGTGAATCTTGTAAAATATACATTGTCACAAAACCTGCCAATGATCTTAAAAATTAATCCTGAAGCATAAGCATTATAAAAGAATTATACGTCGATCAAAATATCTATTTAATATGAAACAAAAATAGAGAATTGCACAACATGGCAAATTCTAACCCAAAGCAATTTTGGAACGAGATTAAAAGGTTAAAAGGGAATTGTCATGTGAATCATAGTATTTCTAATGATGATTTCTTTAAACATTTTAAAGATTTGTTTTCGAATAATAATGTATTTCAAAATGAGTTTGTTGAAGAGGAGTTAAATAATAGCAATTCAACAACATCCATAGAGAATCTTGATAAACCTATCGATCTTGCAGAAGTTAAAACAGCAATTCTATCATTGAAAGGGGGTAAAAGTAGTGGATTTGATAATCTTATACCTGAAATATTTACTGATGATATTAATGTTTTATCTCCTTTATTATGCGAATTGTTTAACCACATCTTTAATTATGGAATCTAAAGTTGGACTAAATGTATAATTGTACCTGTTCTTTAAAAGGGCAATCCAAATGATGATAACAATTTTAGAGGTATTGCGCTTTACAAGCATATTTTCTAAACTCTTTTCCAGTATAATAAAAACAAGAGATTAACTAATTGGGTTGAAGAAAACGAAATACTTAGTGATTTCCCATATGGTTTTAGAAATGATAGAAGTACAGTTGATTACATTTTTATACTGAATAGTCTTATTGACAGGGTTGTAAACTACATGTATGAGAAAAGCAAGCTAAAGTGTTGTTTTATAGACTTCAAGAAAGCCTTTGATATGGTTTATAGACATGGTATACTTGTTGAGCTAATGAGATATGGTTGCTCATGTAAGATTATAAAATTGTACTATCCATGTATTCGATTGTTAGTACTTGTGTACGTTCTAATGGAATTTACTCTGACTTTTTTGCCAGTTTCTCTGGTGTAAAATAAGGAGAAACACTTTCACCTCTATTTTTTTGTTGTTTATTAATGACATATATTCATTTCTGAATACTTATGAGTTATCTACTTCTTCAGATTTTAAAATAGATAGTATTAATCTATGTATGCTACTTTTTGCTGATTACTTTGTGTAATTTTCGCGATCTCGCGACAAGTTGCAATATTTTGTGTATAAATGTTCCAAAATCAGCTGTATTGGTTTTCAGAAAAGGTCATTTTGAAATTACTTGCGATGTAAAGTTTAATAATCAAACTTTAAAAGTCATACCGCTCAAAACGATTAGCTGAAAGTGCAATGAAAGCACTCTATTCTTTAAATACGCTTTTTGAAACTGCTTCAATGTCTATCAAAGACAAATTAAAATTGTTTGACGCAATGACTTTACCTATAATGTGCTACGGAAGTGAAGTCTGGGGGTTTCACAAAGCTCCGGACATTGAACGCATTCAATTAAAATTTCTTAAACAAGTGCTTTCTGTTAAACAGACAACAAGCAATGCTGCAGTTTATGGAGAATTAGGAAGGTTTTCTATTATAGTAATACGCAAAGCTCGTATCCTTAAATATTGGTTTAAAATTATGAATAATCCAAATGCACTGTTATATAAATTGTTTAACAGATTATAATGGTAATTATATACTTAAGTGGTCTCAAAACATGAAGACACTTACTAATAACCTTGGCTCATCCTATCTTTTCACCCAGGGTACGTTATGCACCCAACAATTTAACTACAAAATTCAGCGAATACATGATCAACATATTTAGTGTTGGGTATATTCCATCGAAAATTGCAGCAAACTAGATACATATTGTACTTTTAAAACATGCTTCCAATTGGAACCTTATTTGTTAAAAATTGATAATCCTCGTCATAGTAGAGCTCTGTCTCATTAAAGAAGTTCTTCTCATAGTTTGGCAATTGAAGAGGGACGATGAAAAATATTGATAGACATTACAGAAAATGTATACATTGCAACTTAAATGCTATAGAGAGCTAGTATCACTTTGTTCTCGTGTGTCCATTATATAAAGAGCTAAGTAGACAGCTTTTACCACGGTATTATTGTTCTTGGCCAACACTAACAAAATTAAGATTATAATTGCAAAACACTCAAAAACGAATTGTTAAAAGATTGGCAAAGTTTGTATATCTTGCATCTGAGAAACGTGAATCGATGTTGTAGTTAATAAAAAATGAATAAAATTCCCTTTATATAACTTTTATTAAAAGTTTCAATGTCAATACTGTAGGTAGTCAAAGTGTTATGTTTTCTAGGTATGTAAAATTACTCTTATAGATTAGATTATTTAGATTGTTTATATGTCATCCGTTTTCTTTAGTATTCTTTCCAGATTTTAATGAATTCATACTTTTCTCATTACATGTATAAGTGTTTGTTTTTGACGCCATGTGTATGGCAATGAACTTTATGTTTATGCCTAATAAAGAATTGAATTGAATAGCTTAATAAATATCAGACAATTAAGAAAAACACAACATGTACAGGACAAGATGATCAGTTTCTTGTGAAATCAAAAAGTGTGTTAACTGGGCCTTTTTCATGGTGACGACAAACTTCAGAAAGATAAAAGAAGATGCGGCGTCTTTTTTGTCAACCGATTTTAGTCCATTTTGACATGGCCGATGTTTGATTCTTTAGAGCTTCACAGTGATGTCAGTTGATGATTGTAATTTCTGAGTGCAATTTTAGCGTATCTTATGTATACGTAATGTTAACAAAAATATATCGACACATGAAATGACGACTATTGACTATACACACGCGCTGTTAAACGAGGTAGTGAAAAATCTGCAAATCAACATGTCAACAGCATAGAACACGCCAGCATTAAGGATCACGCCATCATTGAAGATAACTTTGTGTACGTAAGATGCAAAATAATGACATCCATCCCCATTGCAAATGTGAGAAAAAAATCCATATCATGATACCTGGGTATGCCTTTCAAAATAGACAGAAATGGCGTTTTGCTGCGGACTGCCGTGGCATAAACGGGAAATCGATGTAAGGAAAGTATCACCCCATTAATCGTTTTACTACAGAAGTTGCCTTTAACACAACAGTAACGCGCGTGCCCGTTGCCTTTCTTTTCCGATGTATTGCTCACGACGTCAGTCTTTTTTACACTTCGCTTCAATGAACCGAGTAATGTGGCCGTTCAAATGTGGCTGAGTTTACTACCCGGAAGTAATAGGTGAGCGTTTTCCGGAAGTTAAATCTCAATTGAAAAGCTCATTGCAGAAAAAAGAATATAAGTGAAATATACTTTTTTGACGTTTTAAACAACACATTTATAGCATTAATGAAATATTATACAAAGAGATACAGAGAATATATCCTTATTTATGATAGCATTA
Organism: Sinonovacula constricta; assembly: GCA_007844125.1. Classification (NCBI taxonomy): domain Eukaryota; kingdom Metazoa; phylum Mollusca; class Bivalvia; order Cardiida; family Solecurtidae; genus Sinonovacula; species Sinonovacula constricta. The sequence goes on along the minus strand of CM017559.1, from coordinate 46,899,307 downwards.
CTATAACAGATATTCATATTTCATATTATATATTGACATGAATATTATCTCACAGTCTTTATGTCGCGAAATCTTCTTAGGCGTCCGAGCAGAGTCAATGTAGCGTAAATCTGCAAAAAGAAGTTTGCGTAACAATATACATTTCTTATTTAGCATTTGTCATTTCCTGTAAGGGCGCTTTGATAATTCGACACTTTCCAGTGACAACGCGTGAATAAAATTCTATGACAAGAGACGATGATTTCAACTTTAGTATTGTCAATTATTATATATTAATGATGATCCATCTTGTGCTTTAGTTCTATTGTATTTAAATAACACAACGTATAAGGTAAGCACGATTTTAATACCAGAAACCAATTTATTACTACAAAATTATTACAACAAGGCTTTAGATTTCCCCAATTGATAAGGTCGTGTTTAAAATTCTTCCGCCATAGTGACTTATTGCTTCAAAGTGTTATAGCAGTTCGCATCAGAAAGCTTATCAGAAACTTTATGTTATCAGAAATTTTATTTCAGATGTTTACAACACGGGAATTCTTTGATGTAGTGTTTGCCATGGACTCCTTTATAGTAAAATCTTGCAAAGCTTGTAAATTTCACGATTACCGGTCATGCCCTTGGGGCTACATGACAACGGTGGCTTTAAACTGTAATTTTCGCAGTCAGTTTTAGAATTCTGTTTTTCCCTTTCGCCAGTCATGCTTCATAGAGGTGAGGCAACTTGAGCAGTATCTGTTGCCCTTTAGGTTAGATATGGGATATGAGCTGCATTTATTAATTGGCATGCAATTGGCAAATATATACACGGCCTATTAAATAACTATATTTGGATCCTGTCATCTGTCAGTGCTACATCATGTTTCGATGGTATATGTGGGTTTCTTTTGATAATTTCCTTCGGATACGAAAAAGTTACATCTTATTTCCAAATGACGTCATTTTTTTTTTTTATTATTCCATTGCATATTTAAAGGAGGTATCCTACAGTTTGGACAAAAACGCATTTCCTTTCCTAGCTACGCTGCACAATTAGCCTTTTTAAATAAAAAAACACGTGATCACTTTATTTTGATATTTATCATCAAGGGTAATCAGCTTTGACGTCTAAATCTGTTTTAGCTGAAATCCCTACTGTGCGTATTTAAAGATTTAGAAATAACAAACACTTACATTTATTGTTCACGTTTCCTTGTGTCTTAAGAATGGAGGTATAGAGGATCTGACACGATTTGTCATTTAAACAAACGTTAATTAAACGACTTAGTAATAGTAAAGTAATAGTAAGCGAGCCTATGGCGGTATTAAAGGTCGTATCCGACTGTCTGGATCAAAGATTTTTTCAAATAACCAAATCATACATTGTTACCTCAAAAGGTTGTGCAAAATGATGTTCAACATGCCCTAGATATTTGTGAACAGCGAAGCATAAATCTACACTCGTCATTGCAAACAGAGATCCACTACTTGAGCCACGCTGCAAAGATAGTTATATTTAAACAACGAAAATCACATGACAACTTACTTAAATTGAGTTATTCCGTCTTCTGTGAAGTCCGCTCTGACGTCGACGTCTATTTTTAGCTGAGACCACTATCGAGCTTATTTATAGATTTAGAAAGAATGAATATTTATAGTGTTTTTGGCGCAATATATAGAAGCTTACACTATAGGTAGAGTTCAAAATCGTATTTACTTACGTACTAAAGTATAAGTTAATGGAGAAATTATGCCTAAATTCCCCAAAACAGTGGGGGAAAAATACTGTTACATGCGTTTGATATAGGCAAACTGTTGGATACCACCGTTAAATGCCAACAAGTTTCAGATTCTTTTTATCACATGATTTTAGTCGCCAATATTCGATTTTACGAAATTTTAACAACAAAACTAGGAGAATGAGTGTTATGAGACAATTTGCATTATGACGACGTCATCAGTCAGGAAGCTGTATTACACTAGTGTAATATAACAAAATATTTAATGAGTGTACTAAATGGAAAGCGATAGGATGTGATCAAATGTAAAATGTTATTAACAGCTTTTATTTATACTTAAGTAGCCTATACTTTTTAGGCAGCAGTTATGTGCAAATTTTCATGGACAGAGTTGTTACATGTATTAAATACATGCAATCGCCTTTAACCGCTCTGAAATTATGCTTGTGGCGTTACAAGGCAACTTCGCAATAAATCTATCAAATACGATCTTTAAAGGTGGAATAAACATTTATTAAACAGCATAATAAACAATTGTTACATGAACAGATCTCGCAAAATGCTGTTTATTGATTCCTTCACCTGTCTGAAAAGTGAACTATAACGTCACAATCGTCATTTCCACCATACATTTCCTATCTGAGCCACGCTGCACAGTTAGCAGTTTTAAACTAAGAAAGCTCACCCACGCCATTCTCTGTGACGTCGATGTCTATTTTTAGCAGGAATCCCATTCCTTCTTAGTTGTAAATTTGAAAAGAATGAACATTCAAGTGATAAACGAGTTTAACTTTCCTAAATTTTGAGATTTTTTTTTCTGCAGAAATTATACACAAATACCTCTAACAGAGGTCAGATATTGTTACATATACATGTATTAGATATAGGCAAACCTTCGGATACCAACTTCAACAAGACCTTTCAAATACTTTTTTTTTTTTTTTGCTTTCGTCCTCCTCATTGTAATTTTGGCCCAAAGCTGTAGAAACTACATTTAACTGTTGCCACATGTTTAAAATTGCGAACTTCGCAATTGCATGAATGGTTTCGTTGCAGTTTCTTGGGAAACCGACAATGGCAATTGTTTGCATTTTGTCAGCAACAACAACAACGACAACAACAAAAAACTCCTGTTGTGGTGTTATCATAGCCGCCAAGAATCAGCCAGGTCACTTTAGCAAATAAAGAGAGCTGATACCCAGTGCGTATAGTACATAGAGAAAAGAGGGATTTGTCTCGCTTGTCTCGCTGTACATATACATGTATTTAAGCTATTTTGTACCGAGGAGCAGTGTCACTTGTACTGTTGTTGTTGTTGTTGTTTTTGTGGTTGAATTTGCTGCTTTGACCAGTGCCAAAAGTAAGAAAAGTGGTTGTTGATGATTAAGATTTAGAAAATTATATTATTTTTGTCCTTTTATATTATCTAAAATAAATTATTTATACCATATTTACTTATACATTTTTGCATTTTTTTTTCAAAAGTTACTAAGTAAATGTTAAATTATTTTGATCTAGATACTTTCTCGGTGACTACTAGGCGCGTAGCTGTCTGTACGCAGAATACGCATTTGCGTACACATTGTCCCCAAAGAATGAAAACATAAAAAGATTAAATTTGCAATAAAAGTTTTACCCCAGTAAGGCTAAGATGTGTTTTTGATGCGATCAACTAGTATTTCTGTGTATACCATGAAAATTATGTAAAATTGCTAAATCGATTTAGTAAGTTTACTGTAGCTCCACTTTGGGACAAAAAAAAATCTCTTATGCTTCAAATACGAATTTCTCATAAAATTCCGTCCCCAGGACCTACACACCTTAGAAGTATCTGGTAGAAAAATATGTACAAAAGTAGCATTTTGTTCGTCATTTACCACTATACTTTCCATGTTTAGTTAGATATACAATGGTTACTGCATTTAATTGTCAATCAAAACATTTATCTTTGCTGTTAAAACGACGTACTTGTCATAGGCACTTACATATGTTGAGTCACGGGACTCTCGGATATGAATCCGAGGGACAAGTCGTGACTTCGTTTTCCTATTGCTTTATATCAATTGGACTTATACCACTTGAGCTATGTCTTGCGATTTCTCGAAATTGCTTTAAGACAATGCAATAAAAGTTATGTCCTCGAACATAAAAACAAGTCATTTGATTTTTGTATAAATAAATAGTGTGATTCGAATTTTACATACATGGTAATAACAAGAAAACAAGCGCCTGTGTTTAAGAAGCTCATCTTTTTGGAAATTAGAAAGTATTCTTTGGTTTATTATTTAATTTCTTGTTTAATATTAAAATATCTTTAACATATATACTTTGATACCGAAACCTCATCAGAAGCCAACATGAACGATCTAGAAACACAAAATTTTCCGGGGGAGCATTACCCCTAGCCCCCTAGAGACCATGCGTACACATCATATTATGCCTAGATACGCCCCTGATTATGTATAAAGATGTGTTATGTTCTGTCAATGTAATGAGCAGAGCAGGGATGCAGAGGCCACTTGCTAAGATGCCTCCGCACAATACGCATTTAGCTGCTGGTGAATGATAAAACATTGCCATGCTCATAACTTGAATGAGTCGTGATAAAATATTACTATATATTCAGTTAAAGTAACCAAGAAATTAAATAAACTATTTCTAAAGCTTACAATATATAATGATGCATATTACTATCAGTATAATCTGTAAATAAAGAGACATCGCAGTGTCTCGAGCTAGAAGTGTGTATTCCCCTGTGACGTCACACCCGGTTAAGTTTGAAAGGAGTCACTCAGCGTGGTAGTCTACAGGAAGTTTTTGATTACTTACAAGTGTGTATGTGTTGAGAGGACGATCGAGACATTTAAAACTCTACAGAAATCCCAGTCGACGAGGTGAGCGATTTAATCTTTTTTTTTCTTCAGCTTTAAATTTGTTTCAGCTTGTCGAGCAAAGTTGATTTATTTCGATACTGACCTGACTGTCTTATGTACAAGGGAAAGTTGGTCTGTGTTTTGGTGACATGTCTATAATTAGCCTGCACGCGCCGAGATATTCAGTCTGATAAAAGTTATTATACGTCTTCAACATACGCCATTTTGACTGGTAAAATTAGTTTCCGTAATCTCTCTGCGCGTCTTAATTAGTCTATTGGTAGAATGATTATTCTTTATTTTATTGAATATTTAAATAAGGACTTACGCTGTCATAAACTAAAGATATTAATTAATAAATAATATGTTAAATGTGTATTGAGTCAGGACGTAGATTAGGGGAAAAGAATTGGAATTGGATAGAAAGACACGATGAAGGAACTCTAGACAAGTAAATTTAGTATTTGTATACCAAATACACTACATAAATGTTTATAAAGGTGGTAGCCTATACTCTGGTACTGTCATAAGCTTAAAATGAGTATTTGGGGAACAGTTTCATGCCTAAAGTATTGTATTTTATCTAGAGTGTGTGTTTTTTTAAACTTAATTAATTTGATGTTTTTCATATTCCACATCTAGTTTTGCGCTGTATGAGGATTTTGGGATGTAAATATATAGATTTCAGGGACAGATCTGGAGCTTAACAGGGTGTCTCTTTCTTCAAATGTTAAATTGAATCCCATAAATACCTTATAAAAAAAAAAGTGTCAGTTATGAAAAAAAAATCATCTGGCTTTTCATCCTGATCATTCTGATCTACTTTTACACGCAATGTGAGACTTGACCTGGTAGCGCAATCGATAGAGCATCGGCTTCAGGCATGGAAGGCCCAGGGTTCAATCCCGGGCTGTGACATACCAAGATTGTTAAAAATGAAAGTGGTATAGCTCTCTTGCTAAAGCTCATGTAGATAAAAGGGTCGTTCCATGACTGGTTGGCCTGGTGTCAGGATAATGTGACTGGGTGTGGTATCATGCCAGTTTTTCACAGCATGTCGTACACAGTGAAGGCAGCACTATATCACTGTTTCCAGACAACTGAAAAAATGTTGGTGGGAAGATAAACCCAATAAACAAATAAACAAACACACAATGCAGATCTCTGCTTAATATTTATACTTCATTTCTGATGGAAAACATTATTTTCCTTTAACAAATAATTTTATAGATCTCTCAGATTCTGTAGAAATTGGAAAGAACGAGGATTGACACAAGTCATAACAGCCTGTTACAGGTAAAATATGAATAGTTTAGCAAGCTTTTTATAGCAATGTTTACAGAGAAACTATCTTCAGAATGTATGACTCTTGAGTACCAGTAAATACTACTGGTCAAGCAAGCAAGATTCATATGGAAAGGTCTTCCAGCTAACCAGTGGTGCAGTGGTGTTTCTACACAGACATCTGATCGTTAATTGTTTAGTTTGAGTCTGTGTACCTCAGTAATCGCTTTGATCAGAATTAGACTCAAAGTAAAAATTGGACCAATCTGATGCTTAGGAACAATATTGGGCTTAAGCTCAACATTTTAAAACCAAGGGTCCTGGCTGTGGTTCTTCCCAACAATGGGTCCTGGCTGTGGTCTTCTCAATCTCTTTGCTCTGGCTATGGTCTTCTCCAACCATGGGCTCTGGCTGTGGTCTTCTCCAACCATTTGCCTTGGCTGTGGTCTTCTCCAGCCATGGGCCTTGACTAGAGTCTTCTCCAACCATGGGTCCTGGCTGCAGTCTTCTCCAACCATGGGCTCTGGCTGTGGTCTTCTCCAACTATGGGCTCTGGCTGTGGTCTTATCCAACCATTTGCCATGGCTGTGGTCTTCTTTAACCATGGACTCTGGCTGTGGTCTTTTCCAACCATGGGCCTTGGCTGGGGTCTTCTCCAACCATGGGCCTTGACTAGAGTCTTCTCAAACCATGGGTCCTGGCTGTGGTCTTCTCCAACCATGGACTCTGGCTGTGGTCTTTTCCAACCATGGGCCCTGGCTGGGGTCTTCTCCAACCATGGGCCTTGACTAGAGTCTTCTCAAACCATGGGTCCTGGCTGTGGTCTTCTCCAACCATGGGCCTTGACTAGAGTCTTCTCCAACCATGGGTCCTGACTAAAGTCTTCTTCAAACATGGGTCCTGGCTGTGGTCTTCGCCAACCATGGGCCTTGACTAGAGTCCTCTCAAACCATGGGTTCTGGCTGCCGTCTTCTCCAACCATGGGCTCTGGCTGTGGTCTTCTCCAACCATGGGCTCTGGCTGTGGTCTTCTCCAACCATTTGCCCTGGCTGTGGTCTTCTCCAACAATGGGTCCTGACTGTGTCTTCAACCATGGGCTCTGGCTGTGGTCCTCTCCAACCATGGGCTCTGGCTGTGGTCTTCTCCAATCATGGGCTCTGGCTGTGGTCTTCTCCAACCTTGGGCCATGACTAAAGTCTTCTTCAACAATGGGTCCTGGCTGTGGTCTTCTCCAATCATGGGCTCTGGCTGTGGTCTTCTCCAGGCATGGGCCCTGGCTGCGGTCTTCTCCAACTGTGGGTCCTGGCTGTGGTCTTCTCCAACCATTGGTCCTGGCTGTGGTCTTCTCCAACAATGGGTCCTGGCTGTGTCTTCTCCATCCATGGTCTCTGGCTATGGTCTTCTCCATTCATGGAGTCTGGCTGTGGTCTTCTCCAACCATGAGCCCTGGCTGTGGTCTTCTCAAACCATGAACCCTGGCTGTGGTCTTCTCTAACCATGAGCCCTGGCTGTGGTCTTCTCCAACTATTGGCTCTGGTTGTGGTCCACTCCAACTATTGGCTCTGGCTGTGGTCTTTTCCAACCATGGGCTCTGGCTGTGGTCTTCTCCAACCATGGGTCCTGGCTGTGGTCTTCTCCAACCATTGGCTCTGGCTGTGGTCTTCTCCAACCATGGGTCCCGGATGTGGTCTTCTCCAACCATGGGCCCTGGCTGTCATCTTCTCCAACCATGGGCCCTGGCTGTTGTCTTCTCCAACCATGGGTCCAGGCAGCAGTCTTCTCCAACCTTGGGTCCTGGCTGCGGTCTTCTCCAACCATGAGCCCTGGCTGTTGTCTTCTCCAACCATGGGCTCTGACTGTGGTCTTCTCCAACCATGGGTCCTGGCTGCAGTCTTCTCTAACCATGGGTCCTGCTTGCGGTCTCCACTAAGCATGGGCCTTGCTTGCGATCTTCTCTACTAATCTGCATCACCAGTTTGACAACAGTGTAATGTATTTTTAAAATCTAAACTAAGTTTATTATGACTATAAAATAAAATATGTTGTGAAAAAGATGGAGAGTATTAAATTCAAGAGATATGTAGAAAAGGGAATAGGGCAGGAGAATTTTGAGGACTATAGAGAAGAAGTGGCAAAGACTGGTTGGAGACAGATTATTTTGATAGAAAAAGGGAGAACATGGAAAGAAAGGTTATAAAAGACATATAAATACCATATTATTAAAACAAATCATATAAAAGATGTATAAGTACTGTTTTATTAAAACAAAGCATAAAACCTTGATGTCTAATAAAGTCATGAACCATGTGATAACATATGGCTTGTTTACACCAATTTGAAGTGTGTTATCAAGTGTATCAAGACTACTCAAAAGTGGCGTTGCAGATAGTCTGTACCTTTTTATACACAAACATTGTCACTAGATCAGGTCAGATTAAATTTAGTCACCCAGGTTTTGTGGGGCAATAACTAATCAACCACTGTCAGTACAGCACACCAAAACAATAGACAGTTGTCATTGGCATGTTATGGTAATCAGTTGCATTTATACCATAGTCTCCCTTGTTTGTCTATCACTTGTGATATGCAACAGTGTGAAAAAATAATAAATATAAAACAAATATTCTGTTAAGATACTTATTTCATTTTCAGCTAAATCTGACAGTAATTGTGTTTGTCTACATAAGGTGTTGCCTGTACTGTGATAGTTTAATATTTATCATACATTAGCTAATTATAATTACAAAATCTTCTAGTTATTTTCTAACAATTACATGCCAGCATGATGTATTGCTTTAAACAGCAGATGGAGTAGTGCCCTAACTAGCTCGGAGATGGCCGATCATGGTCTACACTATTTGCTTATGCCTGGCCAACTTATGCTAAGCAGACTAAAAATTATTAACTTGATCCCCCATTACCTGATAACAATACCTGGTATCAGTCTCATATCCTTAGTTGTTTGACTAGGAGTCCATGGTCTATAGTGGTTGAGATGTTGGTTTCCTGATCGGATGGGTCCCATGTTCGCCACAGTACAATGTTTTTCTTTGAGAAAGACCATTTACTACACATTGTTTCAGGTACTCCATACCTAAGCACTGGTTCTACCCAGGAAGTGGGATGTCAAGATGATTAATACAAGTTGAATCAGCTTATTTTAAATATGTTTGAACTAAAGTTGTACAACCTTGTACCCTTCCACTTTCTGAAGGAACCTGTCTTTAAACCCCACATTTCACATACGGACTTACCAGTTTTGAGTTTGGTGCAGTTTAACTTGTATAAACTTACTGATTTCTGTCTGCAATGTATAACAACTTATGGGCCTGTGGTATTTTCAATATCTTCCCCTTTGAAGTTGTATGTAATGGTCAGTAAGTGCTAATGATATATGGATATCATGGCCATGGTGTTTAAATGAAATTAGTCACAGTAGTAAGATAAAGATAATCCTTCTCTAATCTGGGAACATACAGTACTTAACCTGGTCACAGGCTCAACTTGCCATAACTTGGTTGGACTAGTCAGTATTATATATATTGCTGACCATCCACTGCTTGTTCTCTAGTCTAGAATTTACATAGAGATATGAGTAGGAAGTAATTAGAAGTCTCAGGGATAATATTAACATTTCCCTATGTCTTTCAGAAGAAAAAAAAATGGTGCTATTTTTTAGCTCACCTGGTTGTGCTCAAGGTGAGCTTTTCTGATACCCCTTCATCTGGGCCCCTTCGTGCGGCATCAAAAGTTTGCTTGTTAGCACGATAGAGGCAAGAGTTTTTATCCAATCTTCGTCAAACTTGGTCAGAATGTTTTTCTGCAAGAAATATTGGTTGAGTTCATAATTGGGTCACATGGGGTCAAAAACTAGGACAAAAGGTTAAATCTTAGAAAAAGCTTGTGAACACACTAGAGGCCACATTTATATCCCAATTTTCACAAACTTGGTCTGAATGTTTGTCTGCATAAAATCTTGGATGAGTTCGTTATGGGTTCACGTGGGTTCAAAAGTAGGTCACTTGGTTGAATCTTAGGAAAAGCTTACACACTAGAGGCCACATTTATGACCCAATCTTCACCAAACTTGGTCATAATGTTCTTCTGCATGAAGTCTTTAAAGAGTTCATACCTGGATCACATGGGGTCAAAAACTAGGTCGCTAGATCAAATTTTTGAAAAACCTTGTGAAAGCGCTCAGAAGCCACATTTATGGCCCGAGCTTCAGCAAACTTGGCCAGAATGTTTGCCAGTATGAAATCTTACATATGTTTGAACTGGGTCATGTGGATTCAGTAGCTCAATTGGGGTGCCCTTGGCATAGTGGTAGAGTCACGGATTTGTAATGCCTCGGACTATTTTACCTCTCACTGTGTGGATTTGAGTCGAGTTCTGTGAGAAGGAATTAATGTGGGAAAGTCTTCCAGCTGACTTGCGATGCGCCGGTGGTTCTTCCCAGTCATTTGTTGTTTTTTTACATTGATTTGAACTCAGGACCTCTAAGATGACAGTCTAGTTCTCTATGGACTGTGCCACTGAGTCCTGGTAGACACCTTGTATGTAATTTTATTATACATTACGACTGTAACAATATTTGCATTCCAATTTCAGCGAAACCTTTGATAATTTTGAAGGGTTGCAACCTCCGCTTATTTTTTAATTTTAACTTGGGCCGAAAAATGGATCAGTCACTATTGTTTTGGTCTGTTTTCTGTGCCACAGACTTCTTGTTTTCATGATTTTGTACCAAAAACATTGTTTTTTGGAGGTAGTTTAATGGCTTGAACATACCAATGGTTTTTAAGTTGTTACAGGTCTAGGTGTCTGTATTAAAGCCAGTCATTGGAACAGGCTACATGTGCCTAGACACAGTCTATAGCTGGGGAGTGTGTATAATTAAAGTGATTTAACAAAGGATCCTATTTAATTGTGTGGGTATTCCTCAGTGTAGTTAAAATCTCTGTGGACAGTCTATTCTTAAGTTATTAAATGTGTATCGTCAACAGTCTACTTGTACACAAAGTAGATTAGATTTCTTTAGTCTTGAAAAATGGCTTTAGGATATAGCATCATTTTGATTTGCTTAGCTTCTAAAGGGTTGTTGCTGCTCCTGTTCAATGGCCTAATTGGTTCATCAGAATCATTAAACAATGGTTTTCACATTTTTTGTCCTTTTTTGCAATAAAATCTTAACATTAGTAATGCAGTCGACTTAAAAATGAAACTTCTTCGACAGTTCTTTCAAGGAAAATGACTATGGTTTCACTTAAAACCAACTTGAGCAAACAATGATTTTGTATGGCATCATTGTGGCATCTTTTTGGATAATCTGCAACTATATACCTGCAAGTCTTCCAATTTGAAACTGTCAATTAAAAACTTTTTTTCTTCTATTTCTTAAAAAAATATTCTTCAATTTAGGAAAAAAATTGAACAAGATTTGTTTCTTTTGTCGATGAAAATAAAAAAATTATCTCATCAGTTTGAAAATAATCACAAACAGTTAAAAAATGAAGACAAAATGGTGGACCGGAACTTTACTGCCGTCTAGTGGCGCATCCCAGAAGGACAGATCTAACAGAACTTTGTGATCTAGTTATGTAGATTTGAATGTGATTTTAAATGTCACTTATATATATTACCATATTCAACTTAACTTGCACTATATGTGAAAATGTGAAAGCATGTAAGAGTAAAGTGAATCCCCAACATTCAGCAAGAATAAAAGGACTGTCGTGATTTATAATGTGACAAATAATCTAATAGGTATCATTATTGACTTATAACTTTATATTGTACCTAAATTGCCCAAATTTAATATATTTTAAATGACCAAGATCTTAATACTAACATTTGCATAATTGGCTCTGTGCAACCAGGCTTCAGAGGAGAATACGCCCTTAGTCTGATTATTGGTTAAGAACTTGTGGTACATTCTTCAGGCAAAGTATACAATACTCACATATAGAGAACTAACAAAGTAGTATATATCCTGATTATACATCTTCCAGCAAGGTTTGGCTGACCTGAATCTACACTGTTTGCCTAAGTCCAATCAAAGTGTGTTCAACAGGCTAAGAGATGATACATCTACAGATAGTATCAACTGAGATGAACTTGATAACCCATATACCGGTAATGGCAGCCATTTAAAGTGATATTGAAAGATCACCCATAAAAAAACATAACATTGTACAAATCAAACCAATGTGTCTGTACAAAATGACTTAATGACCTCAATTAAGTTTAAATAGGAATTTTTGAAATGAAAGTAATTGTATACCCCAACAACTTTACAAAGTATCATGGTTGTAGTACCTATTTAGCTTTTAAAGGACAAACAACACTACAAATATAGCAGTTGAAAGAAAACAAAAAAGTCTCATCGAACATGCTCCATTGTGTAATGTTTGGCATGTTTTATCTTTATGAGAGGATACATGCATCAAATGTCAATGTACACAACTCTAAACTTATCAACATGAAAAACATACTGCCCTTAAACTATACTGGTAGGTACTTGGATAAAATTAACAAATTTGACGGATTGCTCTCAGCAACATCTTTACATCACTTAAAATAGTTTTTTTCTGTTACTGAGTTCAGGATACAGCAATAAGTTGAGGAAAAATCAGTCATATATTAGGTGTATATACCACTACACTGTATAACAGTATGTGTACGTAGTACTACACTATACTGTATAACATTACATGTATGTAGTACTGCTCTGTATTGTATAACATTACATGTATGTAGTACTACAATGTATTGTATAACATTACATGTATGTAGTACTACAATGTATTGTATAACATTACATGTATGTAGTACTGCTCTGTATTGTATAACATCACATGTATGTAGTACTACAATGTATTGCATAACATTACATATATGTAGTACTACACTATATTGTATAACATCACATACTGCTGTGTATTGTATAACATTACATGTATGTAGTACTACAATATATTGTATAACATTACATGTATGTAGTACTACAATGTATTGTATAACATTACATGTATGTAGTACTATAATGTATTGTATTATATTACATGTATGTAGTACTACACTGTATAGGGTCACAAGAATTATGTGTATAAAGTACTACAGTGTGTTTGTTTGGAACATTATGTGTCATGTATGTAGTACTGCAACATTGTATAGTGTGATACAGATCTCTGGTTATGAGGTGAAGTTTCAAGTATTGTATTAGTAACTACTGGAACATGTATAAGTCATTCATAACAACCACTTAAACGCCTTTTGGTGATAAAAGATTCAAGTATCTTTGAATTTAGATTTCCAACACTTATGTTTGTGTAGGCATAAATCTACAAATAATGTATGTATATTCAAATTAGCTTTACTTTCCAAAGCCCTCAAACGCTAGAGTAAGTGGACTACTTATGCTTGTATACATAACTTGATAAATCTACTATAGCTGATCTCAGTGGTGTAACGGCCATCATTGTGCAGGTTCACTGCCTATGTGAGTAGAGCACTTGACCACTGGATGGACCATGATGACCAGTGGGTTGACTGGAGGGGTGCAAGACCACCAACACACCAGGATGACCACTGTTAACACTACCTTAGTGCATATTTTTATTTGGCAAATTAGCCTGTGCAGGGAGCTGTCTGATCAGAATCTGCACACTTTTTGTTCATAAATCTTTAGCAATATATCTTGGCACCTTGGCATATCTGTCCATGTAAGAAAATTAACCTTCGACCGTATGGCACAAATGTGGTCAATTTGGAGCATTTCTGGTCAATGCGATGCAACTATCGTCTGTATGGCACAACTATGGTCAGTATGGTGCAATTATGGTTCATGTGGTGCAACCAGTTGGTATGGTGCAGCCATGGTGAAATGGCACAATCATCATAGAAGAGGCACATCTGTGATCATTATGGCAAAACCATGGTCATACAGCATGACATGGTCAATGTGGCGCAACCATAGACGATTGGGCACAACCATGGTCATTATGGCATTACCATAGTCAATGTGGCAAATCATGGTCAATGTAGCACAACCACAGACAATGTGGCACTACCATGTTCAATGTGAAGCAACCATGGTCAATGTGATATAACCATAGTAGGTATGATGCAATCATGGTAACTGTGGCACAACCAAGGTCATTGTGGCACAACCATTATCAGTCTGGTGTAACTATGATCAATGTGGCACAACCATGGTCAATGTAGCTCAATTGTGGTCAATGTGGCACAACCATTATCAGTCTGGTGTAACCATGATCAATGTGGCACAACCATGGTCAATGTGGCACAATTGTGATCAATGTGGCACAACCATTATCAGTCTGGTGTAACCATGATCAATGTGGCACAACCATGGTCAATGTGGCACAATTGTGGTCAATGTGGCACAACCATTATCAGTATGGTGTAACCATGATCAATGTGGCACAACCATGGTTAATGTGGCACATCCAATCAATGTGGCACAACTATGGTCAATGTGGCACAACCATGGCCAATGTAAATAAATATGACACAATCACCAATGTAACACATCCAGTCACATGGTAATGTGGCACATCCAGTCAATGTGGCACATGGTTAATGTGGCACATCCAGTCACATGGTTAATGTGGCACATCCAGTCAATGTGGCACATGGTTAATGTGGCACATTGAGTCAATGTGGCACAACCTTGGTCAATGTGGCACAACCATGGCCAATGTAAATTAAATATGACACAATTGCCAATGTGACACATCCAGTCAATGTGGCACAACCATGGTTAATGTGGCACAACCATGGTTTATGTAGCACAGTTAGAATCAATGTGCTGCAGATATGGTTCATATGGCATAGCAATGGTCAGTGTCAGACATGTGATATTCCCTTGGTCCCAAAGAGGGAGACTTAGTCTCCCAGAGAGGGAGATTGGGGTTCCACGGAGGGAGATTTCCGTGAATGCGCGTTACATTGACTGTGTGGCTTATTTCTATTGGTAAAACAGTATTTTTTGTCTTTTTTATTTATAATAATAGTAATTTCAGTGATAAAAATGTTCTTTACAATATTTTAAAATGAATTTTGGAATATATCTAGCATATTTTAGTTCACTATCTAGACATAAAATGTATGCTTTGGTTTTAAGCATGTGACCTTCAAAAACAACAGTCAAACATAGTGTAAACAAGTCAAGTGTAAACAGCACATACTAATGAATTAAAAAAAGGTTTCCAAAGAAGAAATGAGTATGCAAGCATAAAAATAGTTTATTTAATTTGTATGTTAGTGACAAAAGAGTTTTGATAATTATAAAATATTAGTGGTAAACACATGGATACCATTACTTTCTAAACAAAGTTAAATGAATTTAGAATACATGAAGACGTTATACTAATCAAGAATAAATAGCAAACAAGTGTTTTTCTATGACAAAGTAGTAAATAGATATCTGTGCAGATTTTTTTACATATGTTAACCACATTCTAATGTAAAAAAAGTTAAAATTATTTTACATTAGTTAAAGAATTCATCTTTTGACAATGTATGATGTAAACTGATTTGAACTACCAGTAGTTGAAATGGAAAATATGTTTTAAAAGTGTATAAGGTTGGCATTTTTTTACCGTTCATGCACGAAATGAAATGGTATCAACTGTCAAGAAAACCATTTACTTTTATGATAAATGTATATTTGCAGGAAGAAGACAAATTTTCTTTCAAATAGAAACAACACTATTGTAAAGTAAAGAAACGTTTTCTCCTCTTAAAAAGCCAAGTCAAAGTAAACTTTACATAATGTTGGGAAATGTTCACCATTTCTTAGATTTGATCTGTTCCAATGTTACTGTGACCCTTGCAGTTTTGTCTTTAATTCCCACCCCCGACATATTTCAGGGCTAGAAGCCTGCCAACATATCTTATACAATGTGTTGTTTTGTGAGTGCCCATAATGTCCTAAATAATATGCAGTTAGCAAAAGGCCTTACAAAGTATCAAATTAAAAGCATTGATTGTTTTAGTAGCACAATGCACAAATATACATGTTGCAAGCTCTGTGTATTCAGCAGTTTTATTGTTTCACACATTCATCTCTTTCAATCAAACTTGTTTTTATGTTAATTTCATATGCACAATATTACTTTTACAAAATGTTTATTTCCAACCATTACACGCAACAAGTTCTTTGTATAGGTTTAGAATCTAAATTGGTGATTCTTCCAGTCGGTCCATTTGGATGTGGGTCTGCTTATTTTGTTAAATGACTCATCACTTATATACTTTTACATTTGGCTTGCACGTGAATACCCTTGTCCTGTTCGTTTTAAAATTTTAGTATATATTACAATGCTCATTGGACTTTGTCATACATTCTTATTCTTGGAAAAGAAACCACGATCGCTCGCTTCGTTCGCTCCGTTCGGCTCTTAATTCCAGGATGAGTCGCCCATTTAGACACTAACCTTAACATAGTAAAACTATACACAATCGTCTCGGTTTAAGAAAAAGAAAATCAATAGTGGAGTAAGTTTTATGAGTACACACGAACGCATCAGTTTCAACATATGCGGTAGTCTGCTGACAAAATGGCGCTATGACGCGATGACGTCACACATATAATTAGCACTAGTTTGTTTGTAAGGCAAGTAGGCAGGTCAGTTGTTAAACGTTTTCGAATTATTCTGTCATGTAAGTTGCCTGCATTCAAGTGCATTAATGCCATTTTTCTACATATTTACATAATTTACGTCGTGTATTTAGAGTACCGAAGTAAACGGAAATCAGAGTACGTTTTTGCAGTCAGGAGGTTTGTCAATCGCAATAATAATGCTGGAAATTATTACCTTGGCTCGATAAGGAAAAAACTGAAGACGTTCAGTCTAATTATCCGGAGCCTGGGTAAATACAAATTAATTATCATATCGCCCTATTAACGGGTTATTGAACATTTAAATTTAAAATTTCGAAGCTCAGTCCTTATGCCTTTGTCCGCACGTGCGTTAATTGCTCCCATTAGTTGTGTAAGAAAATAGAACTTGTGACACTGATTGGGCAAGATCTCCGCCGTTCATTAAATGGGCGTGGTTATATTGTCAATCAACGGATTACAGTTTGTGGCGGTTGCCTTTTACCACCAGGAGGCGGGGCACGAAATTATCGTCGCGACTAATGAACACTTGGTAGGCCCAATGATTGGCAGTGATCTGTTTCGATTAGCTGCACACATACACACGTAGATGCTGGTCGCTTGCAGTAGGATATATTGCGTAATCAAATGATCAGCTGGTAGCTACTGTCTGGGGCAGTGTTTAGGAGGAATGAGATTAAGTCTGTCGGGAACATCAAAGCGGGAGAATTGATTTGCTCAGCGTGAGGCGTGAGACAGACCCCTGATATCGGGAGTCTCCCGGCGAAATCGGGAAACATCACATGTCTGCAGTGTTACACAAACATGGTCAAAATGGAGGTAACCAATGGCCATAGACACATTCCAACTTCAAACCCTCAAGTCCCTCATTGCTAAAGAAGCAAATAACTCAGTGATTTATATAAAAGAAATGCCTAACTTTACAGTAGTGATGTTACAAAGGTTTTCAGTTTTTATAGACCTTTACGTGATTCACCAAAATGACATTGATCGGTGATACTCTAATCCCCCTAAAGATACACAATGGCCATTGCTAAATTAGTAATGTAAGTGAAAAGTCATGCTACCACAAACAAGTATCAAAAGTTCTTTGTTGGCTTGACAAAAAATAGGTACATGAATGTGTGCATTGTAATTATATGGAACAGATAATTTTGTTTAAGGTAATCAAAACTAACTGATTTACACTGTTCAGCTGAACAACAATTACTTTTCAAGCCAGATTGGCCAGTGGGATGCCTTGAGCTATTATATCTTTGACATGAACGGCCACCCGGAAGACAACTGTGCATCCAGATAAGAGGGAAAATAAATCTTATGCAGAATTATATATATTGAACCCTTTACTTGCCATATTTTGCGATTAACCTATTCTCATTCTTAATCTTCTCACAGTATAGCGAAATGCAAAGAGCAATGGGACATGCACACTGTTCCAGACCTAACAGCTAAACATTTAGATCCTGGGAGCTGATTATCTATAATTACCATGATCACTTTGCTACACAAAGTGTAGCTCCTGGTTGTGGTCTGATCGGGATCTACACTTTTTGCTGCTAAGCCACCGTCAATACATATTGTCTCATAGACTTGAGGTTGTAAACAAATAACTAAGAATAAAATGTGGCTTTTTAACAATGGAAGCATGAAAAGGTTAGAGTATGAATTAAATTCCCCTTCAAAGAGTTTGTCGAAATCAAAATGAGACAAGGTACTACGACAAACCTAGACAAGCCAATGCAAGGCCTCTGACTACCCAGCCTAGACCAACTGGACTTCTAGGATTCTTCTGTATGTTGTTTATAAAACTAAAAAAGTGACAGCCGTTTATACCCCCATACCTCTATCTTCAGTAATTTTATGTAAATATCGACACTGCTCTGTCTATTTGGGTTTTTCACGAACATATTGATTTCAGCTAATAAAAAGAGGACCATGACCTGTTAAAATACTATAGTTTATTCAGTACTGATAGAAGTATTCAATCTATACCAAGGTCAATATCTACCCCAGTCTTTATTGTGCCAATACATCATGCTACTTGTAGTCAAATGGCCTCAATACATTCTACCTTTAATGAAAAGTAAATAGTAATCATCACAGATAAGTCCTTTGTATGCAACCACACCATGGTACAAAAGTTACATTTTACCGATGTATTTTACATTCACGCATGTTTAATGAAGCATATCCAAAACAAGCTTTATTTTCAAAACCTGTATATATTGCCTTATGATAGATTGTTATTAATAACTTATTATAAAATCTGAATTTGATTTGCTAACAATTTCATGCATAGGTACTAAATTACATTGAAAATGACTTGGCAACAAATAGTAGAGATCCTGATCAGACAGCTCCCATCGAAGCAGAAGAGTTGAAAATACAAGAATTATGATCTGTGAAAACTTGCATACAAATGACAGGAATGCAAGAAATTATCCATTCATTGTATGTAGTATACATCCCAATTCTATTAGTATAAAAGACAACACAAAGAATGCTTACATTAAAAACTCATTAAGATAGTTTGCTTACAATTTCTTTAACAATTTTGTTCACCCTGAATAGCTGAATACATTTTAAACAAATATACTTTTAGATTAATAAGTAACAGTCTAACAGAACAATTTCAAACAGTTTGTGATTTGAATCAAAAGGTGGAGATTGGTTGTGTTTATAACATGGATTGAGGGTAATTGTAAACTAAATGTTGCCATTTGTGATGCCATTAATGTATTTTTTAAAATCATTTTAACATAGAGGTTTTATCTTCCCGTCTTTAATTTATACAAGCAATGGAAATATGATCAAGTATTACGGTGCACTATGAACTGTATAAAAAAATGGCCAAATATAGAATCTGTTTAACAATGGTCAAGTAGTGCCAAGAATGTCAAATGAAGCAGTCTAAGTATACCTATGGACTCTGTATTAAAATCATCAAGTATACGCATAAGGAATTTGTATAAAAATTGTCAAGTAATCCTTTAGAATTTGTCTAAAAATCATTATAAGTAGTTATGTGGAATCTAGCTGTCTAAAATTATCAAGCATGCCTTTGAATCTGTCCAAAGATTATCAAGAAAACATATAGCATATGTCTAAAGATCATCAAGAATACCTATAGCATTTGTCTGAAGATCATCAAGTATACCTATATCATTTGTCTAAAGATCATCAAGAATACCTATAGCATTTGTCTGAAGATCATCAAGAATACCTATAGCATTTGTCTGAAGATCATCAAGAATACCTATAGCATTTGTCTTAAGATCATGAAGTATACCTATAGCATTTGTCTAAAGATCACCAAGAATACCTATAGCATTTGTCTGAAGATCATCAAGAATACCTATAGCATTTGTCTGAAGATCATCAAGAATACCTATAGCATTTGTCTGAAGATCATCAAGTATCCCTATATCATTTGTCTAAAGATCATCAAGAATACCTATATCATTTGTCTTAAGATCATCATGTATGTATACCTATAGCATTTGTCTAAAGATCATCAAGTATTCCTATAGCATTTGTCTGAAGATCATCAAGAATACCTATAGCATTTGTCTGAAGATCATCAAGTATCCCTATATCATTTGTCTAAAGATCATCAAGAATACCTATATCATTTGTCTTAAGATCATCATGTATGTATACCTATATCATTTGTCTAAAGATCATCAAGTATTCCTATAGCATTTGTCTTAAGATCATCATGTATGTATACCTATATCATTTGTCTAAAGATCATCAAGTTTTCCTATAGCATTTGTCTAAAGATCATCAAGTATTCCTATATCATTTGTCTAAAGATCATCAAGTTTTCCTATAGCATTTGTCTTAAGATCATCATGTATGTATACCTATATCATTTGTCTAAAGATCATCAAGTTTTCCTATAGCATTTGTCTAAAGATCATCAAGTATTCCTATAGCATTTGTCTAAAGATCATCAAGTATAGGACTAAAGATCATCAAGTATTCCTATAGCATTTGTCTAAAGATCATCAAGTATTCCTATAGCATTTGTCTAAAGATCATCAAGTTTTTCTATAGCATTTGTCTAAAGATCATCAAGTTTTCCTATAGCATTTGTCTAAAGATCATCAAGTTTTCCTATAGATTTGTCTAAAGATCATCAAGTATTCCTATAGCATTTGTCTAAAGATCATCAAGTTTTCCTATAGCATTTGTCTAAAGATCATCAAGTTTTCCTATAGCATTTGTCTAAAGATCATCAAGTATTCCTATAGCATTTGTCTGAAGATCATCAAGTATTCCTATAGCATTTGTCTAAAGATCATCAAGTTTTCCTATAGCATTTGTCTAAAGATCATCAAGTATTCCTATAGCATTTGTCTGAAGATCATCAAGTATCCCTATATCATTTGTCTAAAGATCATCAAGAATACCTATATCATTTGTCTTAAGATCATCATGTATGTATACCTATATCATTTGCCTAAAGATCATCAAGTATTCCTATAGCATTTGTCTAAAGATCATCAAGTATTCCTATAGCATTTGTCTGAAGATCATCAAGAATACCTATAGCATTTGTCTAGAGATCATCAAGTATACCTATTGCATTTGTCTAAAGATTATCAAATATGCCTCCTGCATGATCTGTGCAAAAATCTTCAGCATATTGAATCTGTCTATAAGATCCATCATATATATGTATAGATTATGTCTAAAGATCATCAAGTATGCCTATGGAAGCTGTCTAAAGATCATCAAGTATGCCTATGGAAGCTGTCTAAAGATCATCAAGTATGCCTATGGAATCTGTCAATATATCGTCATGTATGCCTCTATAGAATCTTTCTAAGATCGCCATGTATGTCTTTGGATTATATCTAAAAACCATCAGGTATGCCATTATACAAATTACTCTAGATTGCTCTTAGATAGTTCTGCTTTGTAAATGCACATTATGGTAATAATTACACTGTTATTTAATGTTGATTGTTGATGAAAACAATCCCTATGGATATCTCCATTAAACAATGGTTGTGCTAATGTTGGCATTCAGGGTTAATCTTCCTTGATGTGGTTCATTATCACTCAAGTACTTCAGCAATATTTTCCTCATTGGTTTATATGAGAAATATGCCTGGATAATGTGAAAGGACAATTCCATATTAAAGAAGCCTCTAGAAAGATGACAACTAGGCTGTCCTTTTGACATGTTTGTTGCATTTTGTTAGGTTATATTTAAATTAAAGAGAAGATTATACAAGAACAATATTTAATTGCTCAATTGACCATAAAACATGTTGTAAACATGCATATGTAACATGATTCCGCATCTACATTAAGTAGGAAAAAAAGGGTACCAAGAATAAAGTTTAACTAACCATAATGCAGCATTTGACAGACTGACGGCTTAGTCCAGAAATAAGGCTTCTCTGCATGGGACCCTACCAATCACCAGTAACTGGCCACAATAGCTCAATCTGTAGAGCGTCGGCTTGCAGATCGGAACGTTGTGGATTCAAACCACAGCCGGGTCAAACCAAAGACTTTAAAGTTGGTAGTAGTGGCTTATCTCCTAATGCTTGGGGGCTAAGGGGACAGCATTACGCCTAACTTGTCAGTGTCACTATAATGGACCAGCCGGATTCAGTCCCTGGGCACCTCATAAGTGCCCCTGTGCTATAATGATAGAAATGTCGCTGCACAGTACTTGCAAAAAATGCCGGCAAATACCATCCCATCCCAATCCCCAGTAATAATCTTTTCTTTTATAATAGACAACTCTGCCAAATGGTGGAATGGTAAAAGAATGTTTATGATCAGTTGTTTTACATGAATTAAGGGTGTTTAAACTAGGGAATTGTATTTAAAGGTTTATTTATCCGTTAAAATATACCAAAATCTGCAGATCCTGAATTTAGGTGTTCTGTGGATCAAAAAGCTGGATAAGTGGTTAGTCCATCAAGGCAAAGAAAGAGTATTGCAGAGATTATTTCATGATATCTAAGCATACTGTATGTCGCTTTTCTAATTGGTTTTTGTAATAACATAAATATTATACTGCATCATAAGCAATATAAATCAAATTCCATGCATTCAACATTTTTGTTTGTTAGAGCTGACCCATGTCGGGTTTCGGGTTTCATAAACTGGCTCTATATATCCATCAATAACAGTTGTACAATGTTTCTTTCCGTGTTTGTTTTTTCTTTGAAGTAAAGAAACCAGCTGACAGACAGGACCTTTAATGTGCCACTAATAATGTTTCAGTCATTCAAAGCTGGTGTTTAGTTGAAGCAGTAATAGCACTTCACTGTCACAACTAGCTTGCTGATGTGGAGCTGCACTGTTTGTCTAATCCTGGCCCCATTTTTTACTTAGCTGGTTAAGAGTGTACATATGGGGGCCAGGATTGGGCAAACAGTGCAGCTCCACATCAGCAAGCTAGCTGTGACATTTAAGTGCTATTACTGCTTCAACTATATATATATATATATGAAACATGTACATTATTTGACATAAATGAGATACAGTTCACAATATGGCAGACATCTTTAGCAGGCCATGTAGTCTGCCCTTACACAGGTGTAAAGTTACAAGTCATGCAACATGTTGACCTTGCTAACTCTTAGACAGCTTAGCAGTAATCATAAGGTCGACACATTTAGAGTAAGATCTAGATCAGCCTGATTCCTGCTGGGAGTTATGATCAAGATCCGCACATTTTTCTGCCGAGTCTCTTGCAGTATTTCTTATTATCTTTGTATGTTGTAAGCAAAAAAAAAATTAAAAATTAATAACTATTAATGATGGTAGCAAGCTTAGGGCCAAGGATGACACGCTGCCCGTTACATCCTGCTAACTCCCCCATGGGAGGTGTCTGATTAAGGTCTGCACTCTTTGATGATAGAACGCTATCAATATGTTTAAATGATGCTTTTGCGTAAAGGTGTTTTGCAGTTTACATGGAATATATAGGTTGAGTACTCAACATCTGTAGCTGGAAAAAGCTTTTACTTTATTCTGCTGCATTTATTATTAACCAACACAAGGCCATAGTTATTTGCTAATAACTATAAGTTGCTAATAACTTAACATATTGCTTAATCTGCGGGGGGGGAAAAGTACAGGTACTAGTCAGACACTTCCAAATTATGGGATACTGGGACTGTGATCAATAAACCTTTGCCCAAACTTCAGTCTGGTGTAAAGAAGGGATTTTAAAATGTGCACAGCCGTCCTAACTTCAAGCCTTTTAAACCCAATCTGAGGCAAATAGTGTAGTTCCAGTGAAAGCACCTTGGAGCTATTTTGACAGCATTGTTATAAAAATGCCATTTTAACAAGTTCTTGAGCATCCCACGCTGTATGCCTGTTAAACAAATGGATAGGTACATCCATAGGTTGGCACCAGCACAACAGAAACACAACAGTTTTAATAATTATAGGGTTTGTTATAAACACAGTTCTCTTTTTACTTGTTGCATATTAATTATATCAATAGAACCAGGTACATATGTATTTCCTATTTTCTCTTCCTTGTAAATATATGTCATGTGCGGATTATCAGCTAACGAATACTTACCAGTAAAGGTGTTTGGATAGGATTTGTTATTGTGAGATATGTTTCTGAACTAAATCATTATAATTTTACAATTAATCTAGTATTGTATATTCTAATGCAGCTCAAAAGGTAATACTAGTCTTATTATAAACCCTTTAAGCTATAGGAGTCTTAGTTTGGCCCCATACCCTGTAGAAGTCCAGGGAGGGCCCCATACCCTGTAGAAGTCCAAGATGGGCCCTTACCTTAAGAGTCCTGGTATTTAGTGTATAAAACACTTCCTCAAAGTACAGTTAGACAGCAGATTTTAACCTAAATCTGATGTTATATGGCAAAGTAGATCTGTATATCATTTTAATTGGTTAGTACATGTGTTTTCTCAGCCTTTACAGCTTGTTTAGTAGAAACTGTGAAATACGTGTTTCCGTTAACACATCTACACATATGTTGTCCAAATCTTTGTGGATGCACACTCTTTTAAGTTGAATGCTCAAACAAAACAAAATAACTAAATAATCTTACAGTCAGTAATTATGTACATGATTTTTATTTTCAGATGCTTTATTTCAAAGCTGTTTGTGGCGATATATTTTGCAACCTTTGCGTCTAAGAGCATTCCCCGCTGGCTACACTTTGAGTTCATGCAGCCGTGGGTTGTACCAGCATGCTAATATTAGCATTATCAATATACTGGTACAAACTTCACAAATACCTCACCATTTGAAATTATGGACTTAATTTAATTAAGATTACAGAGGGTGATAACTTGAAACTTTCACACGCTGACAATGAAGTCAGTGGGGGCTGATCACATGCAATTATAATTGTGATTGATAATGAGTGGCAGATGTATACAGATTTAGCATGTATGTGAACAGTTAGGCCTGGAGAAGGTAATAAGGGCTTTTTTTCACCATTTTGGGAATATGACCCATACCCCTGGAATTGGGAATTTTCGCGTCGTTTTGCCAGAAATTGGAGATTTTTTTACACCTTTGGGGAATAAAAAGCTGTACTGTTATATGTTGTTTTTTATCACGTTTGCCTTATTTAATTCCACTTTACTCGATGATGATCCCACCTCTGCTAACGCTGCTTGCTTTAGAAGCAAGTCAATTCTTTTTTTTTTCGATTGGGAATTTTTCTTCTCTGATTGGGAAAAAAGTATATGTTTTGCCATTGGGAACATGACCGAATATCGGCTATAAAATTGGCCAAAAAAAAGCCTTGGGTAATCAAAACAAAGTAATACTTACTAATTGCATGCAAAGGTAGGGAGTAAATATTGCTAGAGACTCGATCTATAGTAGAATGTGCAGATGCTGATTAGATAGCTCTTAGCAAGATCTGGATATTTTGTCGGCATCTTTATAAACAATATTGTTGAAGACCTTTAATTAGTTTAATTTATTGCCAAGTGAGGCGGAATTTATTCTTTAATTAACAAGAAGTGGATGAATCTTGTTTTGACCACAAGGAATAATTGGAGATCTCCATCAAGTCAAAATGTAAATTAGTAAAATGCTTTTACCCTTAATGACACAAATTATTTGACAGCTTACAGTTACCAAAGGTGTGAACAATTAAAACTTCCTTTAAATATAGAGTTTGATATTATGTTTTTAATATAATAGACACTGTTGATAGACTTGGTCATATTTTGTACAGTCAACTGACATTGCATAACCTCATGATCCATGTTTATTGTGTCATATCTATTGCAATCAGGTTACCGGTTATGACACAACATATTTACATGACATATATTCCAAAAAGTATAGTCTAGAGATAAACAAGTGTGTTAAATACAACATTACAGAAAAAAAAAATTGATAAAGTGTTCTATATAAAACAATTTTCTCTCCTAACTTAAAGACAACACAATCCTCTGTAGGACAGCATAATTTATAATTTAGTAGTCAGAAGTTATGATTGAACCCACCATTCATTGTGAGAAAATCTTTTTCGTAATGAATAAAAATGAAAAAACTACAACAACAAAACTTGACAAACTGTGTCCATATTACTCCTGTATGAACATACTGTCAATTGTCCTTTGGTCAAAGTACAATTTGCTCCTGAGCTTCTCATATAGACAGCAGAGAATGTACATTGTAGAACACACAAATCATTTATTTGTCATGTAATGTAATGGTTCATATGATGTACTGTTGGTGGGGGGTGATATCCTGTGGTTAAAGTGAAAGTTTCCTGTGGTTGTGCTAACCACAAGTGGATTAAAGCAACTTTGATAAAACAGGTTTGTTTGTATACACAGAGCCAATTACTCATTCAAGATTTACCACTGATAACCTCTGTATTATTATTTAATCCATAGTTTTTCATCGATATTTTCTCACAATCTAATGCAAAGAAAGAAAGTCTTTTCAACAAGCTTATAGCCTATACTACAAGTCCTGAACAGACAGCGTCTTGTGGTACCTAACTGATCTGCAGGTACACTGTTTGCCTAAGCCCTAAACAAAGATGTTTCAAGTTGACACAACTGTAAGTGACATGATGTGGTTGATCATCGTAATTGTTGTCACTTACTGCATGTCGCAGTACATTAATATCTGAATATCATGTAACATACAATGTCATTAAATATTTAAATAATAATAAAATAATTGTTTATGGGTAATAAAATATCTCGGGTTTTCACAGTCTGCGTGGGTATACCAGGTTTCAAAAATCAAATTATTATATCCTGTTTTGACCCATTGTTTATTGATTTATTAATTTTTATTGTGAACATGCAGTAGTATATTATTAGATTACTGCTTTTACAGTTATGACAACAATGTTGACAAAACACTTCTAACTCTTAGCCTGCTATTTGCCTTTTTATAAGGCTAAGACAAATAAGCTAGATCCAGATCAGCCAGTTCCCTTTTGGGAGTTGTCTGATCAGGATCTACACTGTTTGAATCACAGTCTCTGTTTATAAGTATATCAACCCTGACATTTAACTTATATAATATTAAATCAAAAGACTCTGAGAATTTAACATAATGTAGAAGCTAAGGACTACCTCATTTCTCTATCCATAACTATGATGATATTTTGTAACTTCATTAATTATTTAATTTTGTCATTTTCCAAGTGAACCTCTGCCTTTATAAAATTGGGGACAGTCTTGTTCAGTCCTTTGTTTTATTTCACTCTCCCTCAAAGAATGATAAATGGGCAATAACTCCTAGTGCACTTATCACAAATTGAATAAACCTAGATATATGGTCAAGATCTCAGCTCAGTACTGCTCAGAGATCTGTCTGATTATGAGCTACACTATTTGCTGCAAAGTCTCAAGTAATAATTATGCCATATTACCAATGCATGTAGTTGTAACAAAACAACTTAAGAGTTATTAAGTAAGTGTTATTAACAAATGCAGCATGATAAGTGTTTCAGGTATCTAGACCTAAATTTACTATTCCCAGAGAGCTCCCCTGTGAAATGTGAACCTTGAACCATGTTCAACCATGGTCAAACATGGTCAAAACATGGTTGACTATGCCGTTTGCTTTGACGGTGATTCTGCTCTATCACGACTATGATCGGCACTGATTTGACTATGGGTCTGACTGTGTTAAAAAGACGTGTTTTCTAGACCATGAAACACTGTCAATGTTTAACATTTACCACATTAGTTAATAAACATTGCATTGTGTAACTACTGTCTGGTTTTAACTTTATATGCAATAATTTTAGATTTTTATGCTCTTTGCCCTGGAATTTTTACACTTTAAAGATTGTCCATGATTGACAATGATTCATGTTCGACCATGGTCACCAGGGCGGCAATAAACCACGGTGACTTTGAAACATGATAGACCATGGTAATTTACAGAACAATGAAACAGGATAAATCATGGTCTTGACTTTAAAACATGGTTGACCATGGTCATTAGTGTGGCAATAAACCATGGCATGAAACATGGTCAAACATGGCTTAAACATAATCATTTTGTGGTCAACCATGTTTAAAAAACGTGGTTAACCATGTTTAAAACATGGAAAGATTTATATGAACTTTATGTTTCCACCATTTTCTCAACCACGAAAGTCTCCTTATATACCAAACGGAGCTAAAATGACAGAAGTTGTATTTAAATATTTATTTTGTCTTGTTTGGTTTAAATAAATTGTCATAAGTGGTCAAAATACACTGGCCTCTAAAGAAGATTCTTTAAAAAATGTGTATCAGCAAACACTTTGAGCCATTCTTTATTAAAAATATGCACCTTAAAAAAATTGTGTTGGTGCATTTTATTGTTTGTTGGTAGTTGTGGGTGGGAATATGGAAATAGGCCATAATAATGGGACAATTTACAATTGGAAATACCACATTTTTAGCTTACCTGAGCATGTGCTCAAGGTCAATTTTCTGATACCCCTTCATCCGTTGTCCATTGTGCCGCATCATCAATAAGTTTGTGAACACACTAGAGTCCAATCTTCATCAAACTTGGTCAGAATGTTTGGCTGCAAGAAATCTTGGATGAGTTCGTTATTGAGTCCAGTGGGATCTAACACCAGGAGACTAGGTCAAATTTAAGAAAAAACCTTGTGAAAAGACTAGACCAGATCAATGGCCCAATCTTCACTAAACATGGCCAGAATGTTTGCCTGTCAATGAGTCTGTAACTGGTTAACATGGGGTAAAACAGTAGGTCACTAGGTCAAATAAGAGAAAAACCTTGTGAACACACTAGGGGCCACATTTATGTCCCAAACTTTACCAAACTTTGTCATAAAGTTTGTCCGCATAATGTTGTAGCAAAGTTCATCACTGGGTCACCTTGGGTCAAAAGTAGTTCACTAGGTCATATCATTCTGAGAAAAACATTGTGAACACACCAGAGGCTACATTTATGACACAATCTTCATTGAACTTGGTCAGAATGTTTGCATGCATTTTCTTGGATGATTTTTTAATTGGGTCACATGGGTTCAATAATTAGGTCACTTGGTCAAATCCTAAAAAAAAACCTGTGAACACAATAGATGCCACATTTATGACACGTTCTTCACCAAAATTAGTAAGAATGTTTACCTTCATGAAATTCCAAAGGAGTTTCATTATTGGGTCATGTAGGGTCAAAAAGTAGGTCATTAGGTCAAATCTTAGAAAACCATTGTAGACACGATAGAGACCACATTTTGGCCCAATCACCACCAAACTTGGCCAGACTGTTTTTCTGCATACAATCATTGATGAGTACATGGGGTCAAAAAGTAGGTCACTAGGTTAAATCTTAGGTACATTGTGAACAAAGAAGATGCCATATTTATGGCCCAAACTTTACCCAACTTGGCCAGAATGTTTGTCTGCATAAAATCTTGGTTAAGTTTGTAGCTGGGTCATGAGGGATAAAAAAGTAGGTCATTTGTAGCTGGGTCACATGGGGTAAAAAAGTAGGTGGCTAGGTCAAATCTTAGAAAGCACTTGTGTGCTCATAAGAGGCCAAATTTTTGTCCCAATCTTCACCAAATTTGGTTAGAATGTTTGTCTGCATGGAGTATTTGAAAAATTCTTAACAGGGTCATTTGGGGGAAAATACACTAATGGTCCAATCTTCAACAGCAATTTTTAAAGTAGATAACTCTTAATTACTTGATGCCAGATATGGGCCTACTAAAAGCCTATGTCCTCAGGTGAGCAATTAAGATCCATCTTAGCTGCCATGTTTTATGATAAAAATCTTTGTTTATAGCATTTCAGTAGCTATAAAATACTTACTAGGAGCATTATTCACCTTTTGTATATTTCTTTGTTCAGTTTTCATGCAATTGCATCACTATGTTGTTGTTAATCCCCTACCGGTGTTTACACCAGAGGGGACTATAGGTTTACCCTCTGTCCGTCATTCCATCATTCTGTCTGTCTGTCTGTCCGCTAAAAATCTGGATCCTTTGATAACTTAAAAACTATTAAAGCTAGTAAGCTAGGCGCATGAAACTTGGTATGTTAATAGGTAGCAATGTGTACAATATGCACACGCAAAATTTGGGTCGCTACCTTGAAAGTCAAGGTCACAGCATGACCTTGAAGCAAAATTGTGTCCGGCCCATAACTTCATTATTTGAAGTCGGATTTTAAAACTTTTATCCAGAAATGATAACCATATTGAGATGACGTGTTGCGAGCAAGATTTGGGTTGCTACCTTGAAGGTCAAGGTCACAGCATGACCTTGAAGCAAAATCGTGTCCGGCCCATAACTTCGTTTTTTGAAGTCGGATTTTAAAACTATTTCACAGAAATGATCACCATATTAAGATGACGTGTCGCGGGCAAGATTTGGGTCGCTACCTTGAAGGTCAAGGTCACAGCATGACCTTGCAGCAAAATCGTGTCCGCCCCATAACTTTGTTATTTGAAGTCAGATTTTACAACTATTTGACAGAAATGATCACCATATTGAGATGACGTGTCGCGAACAACATTTGGGTCGATACCTTGAAGGTCAAGGTCACAGCATGACCTTGCAGCAAAATCGTGTCTGGCCCATAACTTTTTGAGGGACCGGTAGGGGACTACTGTATTGCCCGCAATTCTATCAAATGCTTGTTGTTGTTGTTTTTTGGAAGGGGGGGGGGGTGGGTGGTGGAGATTATGCAAATGAACCTGAAATGCATGAGGTAATGGTGGATTGTTATTTGTGAGAAAAAGTTGCTACGTTGTGGTTGAGAATACTATGACAATGTAAAAACTAGATTATGTATGGAATATATTTAAATTGATTTTTAAAAGAACTGAAGTCAACTTGTAGCACAATAACAAGTAAATAATTGTATGGATTGTAAGATCAAAGCTCAAAGTTTCCAAACAGAATGATCAAATATGACACAGCCTGATACTTTGAAAACAATTGTTTACAAAAAAGAATCAGTACCAAAACATATGTGAACAAAATGTACTGTAAGCAGAATGGTTCAATAGCTTAAAACAAAATGACAATAACAAGTTATCAACATGTTATACAATTTGACAATTATACAAGCATATTTGTAAACTGAGTTTTTAATTCTCTGAAGTAATAGGCATGTAACAGCTAATGCCATTTGAATGGACTTATACCCTTTCAGAATCTTTATACATTGTGGTAGTAACATTTAGATGCACATAATAGAATGTGAGACTGTGTTCACGTCTAACAGTAACTAATACATATTATATAACTGACTACTTTGAACCAATTTTTCTACCTTGAATATAGGTTAATGTCTATATTAAGTGAGAAGTTACAGTCAGAAGAATAGAATAAGTGAGATCAATGAGTGACTGACACAGGAACACACATATCTTCATATATACTTGCTTGTTAATGCATTAAAATTTAATTTAAATATTCTAAATCTTTCCGTGAGACTCCTTTTTACATTTATTTCCTTATACTAAGATTAATGCTGGCCACTACAGTAAATGTATAATGTAGTTAGAGACATTAAAGCTAGAACTAGACCAAGTCTGTAAGTTCTGTCTGACCATTTATATGACCTTTCAGGGCTTTTGTTAAATGGACACTTGCTTTTTTTTTAAAGTGGATGAAATCACCTCACAAACAATGGACAATTAATTCACTCAAGTCAATAGCAACACAATGAGTTTTAATGTTACTTAATGTGACATTCTTATGTATAAGTGGCTGCTGAAAAACACAGGCCAGAGCAGTAAATCATCGGTCACACAACTGAAATGCACATGTTTTGTTTCAAGAAAATTCAGTTCAATTCTGCACAAGTGTCCCTTGTAATAATACCATGCATTGACATCAAATAACCCTGGTACATGTAGTCCCCTTGTTCTCAACTTCTTTGTTAGTCATCTACATGTTTTATTGTTCATTTCCCTAAAAAAAAAACTCTGATTGTGGTATAGACATCTACTGTTTCTATCAGTGATATCATTTACACACAAACTACATACAACTACCCCAGCAGCAAGAGATTTCAATTGCACTTACCACTTGTGTGCAATTTGATTTGCATTAAATGAAACACTAACTGCTTCTGGGAAAAGCAATTGCCTAAGAGTAAAATGTCAAAGCAAATATAGGGAAAGTGATGTCTACACTTTATAAGGTATTACACAGAGGTACATGTAGTAAAGCACTAAATCTGCATGATTTGTACTTCATCAAGTAGTTATGTCCCTTTAAATAGGAAACTACTTGACATATCAGTGATATTGATGTTTCAAATTATTTTTTTATAATTTTTTCATACACCAACCCAACACATGACTAGTATGTAGTGATAACTTAGGATTATTCCTTAAAAAACTATATGTCACATAATAAAGAATTGTCTAATGAAAATCTTAAGAAATAATTACATTTTTGATATATTTTTGTAACTCTAGGCGTAATGTTACAGTTACAAGATATGCTCAAATGCATTCTGGCTGTTTTATGATGTTTTATGATGTGAACTCTTGCAGGGATCTGTTTGACTCTGCACTTGTTACTACTATCAGTCTCTAAGAACATCACTAGTTTCACGTGCATATAGTTGTAACCAATATTTTAGCTCTCCTAGAGCTTTTCTGATACCCTGTCATCCAGTGTCCAGTGTGCCACATCAACAATTTTCTCATGAACACAATGGAGAGTACAGTTTTAAGCCAATCTTCATCAAAATTGGTCAGAAAGTAAAATTAACCTGCCAAAAATCTTGGATGAGTTTGTAATAAGGTCACATGGGTTCAAAACTAGGTCACTATGTCACATTTTAGAAGAACACTATAGAGACCACATTTATGAACCAATCTTAACCACACTTGGCCAGAATGTTTGCCTACATGAAATCTTGGATGAGTTAGAAACCTGGGTCATGTGTGGTTAGAAGGTCACTAGGTCATGTCCTAGAAAATGTTGTTGTCAGTCCATGCAGTGGCCACATTAATGGTCCAATTTTCTCCAAAGACCTCTTAATTACTTGATGTCAGATATGAGCCAACAACAAACCCATGTCCTCAGATGGGCAAATTAAGGGCCATCATGGCCATCATGTTTTATTTCATGAGGAGTAATGTTAACAAAAACTGTATGTTATGGGTTAACAGGTTAGTAGACAATTTCCCCACGAAACATGGCTATAGTATTGTTTTTTTTGTTGTTTTAAAAAAAAAAATGCAACAACACAGTGATCAGCAATATAGCAAATTTCAGCTTTTTTGGTGGAGGAAGACCTCAAACAAATGTCACTGGCCGCAATAGCTCAGATGGTAGAGCGTCGGCTTGCGGATCGGGAGGTCGTGGGTTCGAACCCCAGCCGGGTCATACCAAAGACTTTAAAGTTGGTAGTAGTGGCTTCCCTCCTAACGCTCGGGGCTACGGGGACAGCATTACGCCTGACTCGTCGGTGTCAGTAAAATGGACCAGCCGGGTTCAGTCCCTGGGCACCTCATAAGTGCCCCTGTGCTGTAATGATAGAAATGTCGCTGCGCAGTATCGGCAAAAATGCCGGCTAATCCCAATCCCTCAAACAAATGTCAAGGTAGAACCACTGGTGCCCCGCAAAGTCATGGAAGACCTATCCACGTTAAGTCTTACCCCAGACTGGTACTTAAAGAAACCCGTAGAAAGTTTTAGCACACTATCCCCAGAGGATATTTTGTAGTGAAAGAAGATATTGGCTGTTAAAAGACAAATGTGAAAGTATATGATCTACAAAGTGAAAACTAATCAGCTAATGACTTAGTATTGATTAAATGGATTTGTTATCATGTGTAATGTAGCTAAAAGTTTAAGGCTTTGTCTGAATTAAATAGACCTCAACATCAAACAGTGCCTTTGTTTATAGACATTTGGTAGGATAAATAGAATACAAGATTGTTGTTGAAATAGAAAATGTTATTATACTTGGCATGACAAATCTAAATCACTCACAAGCTGGCAATTTAGATTTGTCTCAGCCTTGTGTGATGACATTTTCTTTATTCAACACTAAACCAGGTATTCTCTATTTAAATTGGAATGCAGGAAACAATATTGGTGTCTTTTTGAGTGTTAGTTCCGCTTTAACATTAATTACAAATCTACTTTGATACAAAACCTATTTAAGTTTTTTCTTATGTGGAATTTTACAATCAAATTTTCTTCACTTAAAGCAGATACAGTGCTGCCTTCATTTTTGTTAGCATATCATGTACTCTAGAGTGATACAACATGGATCATTTTTCATACTTTGCATCAACCACTTCTCTAACAACACTAGTAAGTATAACAACCTGAAAGTTTCATTTTGCAGACAAGAATTATCAGAGGTCTAAATATATATGCAAATATTACTAAACGGAGTTGTAAACATTATCATAGCAGCAGGTCAATGTGTATCTTGTAACTAACACTAAATGGAGAAAATATATTAAGTATTTACATTACTGAGTACAGGAAATCACTGTTAACCCCTAGCCTCCTAAGAACCAGTTGATGATGAAAGGAAATATGTAGATCCTGACCTTCTGCTGGAGGCCGTCTGACCTGCATCATCAGTGAGTGCTACTGAGCCTGGATCAGTGTTGTCAGGTGTGGGGCATGTGGATCTACGGAGATGATTTAAGAAAAAAGTATATGTTAATTAAAAAAAAGTAGAATAGGGCTCACCCTGAATAAGTGAGGTATTATTAAATGCCCATTGTAAGATTACAGTGAAAAGGTGTTTAAACCGGTGGAGAGTTGTGCAAAAATAAATATTTAACCCTTTTGTCCAGTGATATTGGACCAAGGAATTAGTACAGAGGAGCTTAAACATAATGTTCTGTAACATAAGAATACATTTGTATAGGGTGGAAATGGTAAATTTGTACAGGAAACTGAACCGGGTATTGTGTCGGTAATGCTACTTTAACAAGGGAGTACATGTTCAGAAAGTATGCTTCTATTACAGGTGTATTTCATTGTTCTATTTGCATAACTATATACCAGGTAGTTAAGAAAACGTGTTGAACTTTAATAATGTGGCATCAGTTAAGAAATATTGTTATCACCAGATAAAGGACTTCATCCAGTTTGTTTATTGTACATAGTACCAACAAATGGTAGAAGAAAAGATATGGGCAACCATGGTTAAGCCTTTTCCAGCTTTAAACTCCATGAAAGTTCTAGCCCAGATTGAAACTCATGCAGGGAGGAACTAAAGAGTAGTTGGCAACTCTGAAAAAAGTTCATTTTGATAATTTTTATGGGTTCTTAACATTACCATTCTTGTTTGAGAATTATAGCTTACATTTCTAGTTGGATCAGCTTTCCTCCAGTAATCTAAAGCAGTGGTTTCATCTGCTGTCTGTATCCTCAGCATGTGGGAACATAAAGCTTTCTAGCTGGGCCTTCTACATAAACTCTAGGCCCAGTACTAAGCTGAAAGGGTTCTGGCTGAGGCAAATAGTGTAGAACCAGGTCAGCGACTTCTATCGACCATCAGGATCTGCACTACCTTCTGTGTGTCTCTAGCAATATCAATTGTTGTGGGGGTTTTTGCATGAAATTATAAGCAAATAATTAAAAAAATAATTTTGTATTGTGTAATAACAATTGCAGCAAAATGAGGGTAAACCTTATTTTCAATATTGGCTGTGGAATTTAGTGAAATCTTAGCTACTTAGTTCATTATTGAGCCTTAGGAGGCCTTATAATTCACTATCAGTGAAATGTCTAGAAACAAAACACAAGATAATTCACCAGCTGTATTTTGAGTAAGGAGCTGTAGGTGCCTGTTGTAGAAAGTGATATGTACTTAATTGGATACCTCTGTGTTATAGCCTATTGAAATACTTCAAACTGCATAGCTGCTTCAACCGTATCAATCAGATGATGGCAAATACTGTAGATCCAGGTCACTCAACTCTGTGATCAGCATCTGCACTGTTTGTTGTCTTTGTCACTCCATCTTCTAACCTATGCTTGTGTGTTGTAAGCAAGTAAAGAAGAATTTATTATTGGGTGTAATTAACAAATGTAGCATAAACAGAGCTTAACTAGTGTAATATGTTAAATGCAGTATTTATTTTATAACTTGCAGCTTATACTGGTGCATGACACCCTAAAACATTGGCATGAGTAGAACCACAAATGCACAACAAGCTATGTAGTCGTGTGCACAAAAGTATTGTTACCTATGAGAACCTTTGACAATATCCAGTGTGAGTGGCTGATCTTGATCTACACTATTTGCCTGAGCCAGATCACTTACCCCTCAGTGACTAAGACTGTACATTTTACTTAAATAAGCTAACAGTTGTGTGCCTAATTGCTTCACTGATTTTCCCAGCAACAGCTTCATTTAACAAATGTTTATTAATACGTTCAAAACTTGCAAATCCAATTACCTATTGTAATAAATGGAGAATGGTCATTTTAACCATTTTAACATGTGATAGCATCTCTTAATATACCTGAAATTATACTTTGTTCTAAATTAATGTTTCTTAAGTTGACATTTTTTTTCATTACATTTTTTTTTACATTGCGATAAAATCAGTAATTACTTGATCAATACACATATATGTTTATTGTTTTAGTGATAAATTTTTATGTGCTTTGCTTGTAAAACCTTATTGTAAAACTATTTTTTAATCTTGAACTATAATTAATTAATTAAGCCCATTACAGTTGTTAACTCATACTAATTCTGTTTTTTGTCTATTGATCATAGGTCTTATCAACAGCTTAGGATAATAAGAGTATTTTAAGTTTATTATTTATTGTTTTTGTGTGCATTTTTTTTCAGAGTCCTGTCCGCAACAGAAATCAGAACATTCACTTGAGGCATCAGTTAACCCACAAGTAAGTTAATTGTTTATTTCCTCATGATTAATGTATAAATATATATGTATAACCTTTATACTATTGTCTGCTTAAAGTCCGGTCAGATATCAACAATAGCTAGTTTAACTTTCCGTTCATTGTATAGCAATATCCTCCTCCTCTTCAATGTCATAATGAATTCTTTAACCACAATCATCCCTACATCAATTTACTAAACAATTAACATCTTTAACATCATCATACACCACCATATTCATTATCACTACTTTTATGTCACCACCATATCCATGTTTAACAATAAACAGCATTGATCTGCACAAAACATTCAAGAGGAGGCTGTTGCTAAGTGGTTAGAGTTACCAAGTTGTAACCCCTCAGCCCCTCACTTCATGGGTTCAAGTCCAAGTCTGGATGAGAACTTCCAGGTGGGGGCATTTTCCAGCTGACCTGCAGTGTGGCAGTGGTTCTTCCCAGACATAAGTCTGGGGTCTTCCTCCATAAAAAATTAGCTGGACATCACCAATATGACCAAAATTGAACACCTAAGGGGCTATGATTATGGCCTAATCTTCACCAACATTGTCAGAATATTTGTCTGCTTGTATCATGAATAAGTTTGTAAATGGGTCATGTTGGGTCAAAAGTAGGTCACTAGGTCAAATCCTAGAAAACCTTTGAGCACCATAGATGCCAAAAATATGGTTGTGTACATTTAGTCTTATAATTAGATTTTAAAGCATACTGAAAGCCAGGTTTCTCAGGTGAGCAATTCAAGACCATCATGGCCCTGGTGTTATTTCTTTTTTTTATTGTTACTTTTACTTAAACAGAGTTGTTTGTTTTTATGTCTTTGCATTCAATTTTTTAAATTAAATGTTAAGGCTAACAGAAGTTTCAACTTTGAAATAGCTTATTCCAACATACCATTGTGCTGTGACACATGTAATACAGCTATACTCATGTTTTATCATATATCCCATTTGCTTAAATACATTTTTATCTAATATAACTCCATTTACAATAAATAAGTAAAAAATATTGACTTAAATATTATCTTAACATAAATGACCACAAGTGCTACAACAAGGCCATATGCGCTTTGCATATGCCAGTCACAATAATTTACTTCCCCTTAACAAAAAAAGAAACATCAAGTTTAAGCATATCTTCATTAAGGACTGCTTATTGAGTACAGCTAGAAGCCTATAGTAGAGACATATTTTATTTCTAATATTGTGATAGAATTATGGATTATAATAAAAGGTTCATTATTAAATGAAATATACAAAGGCATTTATGGTGGTTTATTTATATCTTATATGTGTAACAATATCTGACCTTTGGAGTATTTGTACATAGTTTCTGCAGGAAAAAAAATCATATTTTAGTTAAAGCTTTGAGGATTTTTAACAGTATCTCAGTTTTAGGGCAGTAAAACTCGTAAATCAACACTAAATGTTAATTCTTCTCAAATCTATAAATATGAACAACTGAGATTCCTGCTATAAATAAACATCAACCTCACAGTGAATGATGTGGATGAGCTAAACTTTAAGTGGTCACATGGTTTTCTTAGTTTAGTTTAGTTAGTTTAAAAATAGCAAATTGTGCAGCATGACTTAGATAGGAAATACATGTTTGAAATGACGATAGTGACATTATGGTTCACTTGAAGAACATCAATAAACAGCATTTTGTGAGATCTGTTCAGATAACTTTGGTTTATTATGATGTTGAATGAAAATATTTTGGTCCAAACTGTCGAATACCACATTTAAGACAGTATGCAAAACAAATGGCACAGGATATGTGAAGGTCAATTGTTTAAACATATTTTCAGCTCACTTTAAGTCAAAATACTCATTGTTGTCACGCATTAGGTAAGATATTGTTTAAAACATAAATTGGATGCCCTTTGATGCTTTGAATCACTGCTTTTATTGTACATTACATTCTTAAATGATTGGACCTGGTAGCGCAATCAGTAGAGCATCAGCTTCAGGTACATAAGGCTCTTGGTTCAATCCCGTGCCACAACATACCAAAGTCGTTAAAAATGGTAGTGGCATAGCTCCCTTGCTAATGCTCAAGCAAATATAAGGGTAGTTCCACGACTGGTTGGCCTAGCGTCAGGATAATGTGACAGGGTGTGGTATCATGCTAGGTGTTCATGGCATACTATACACAGTGAAGGCAGCATTATATCTGCTTCAAGCGGACACCATCTCCAGATTACTGAAATACTGTTGATGGGACAATAAACCCAATAAACAAACAATATTATATACCATTTATTTTTAAGGTGGCTTGGATGCAGACAAGCCACAATGCACTTTTTTGTTTTGTCAAAACTTTATAAAACCATGTGGAATATTTGATTACAATATCACACTGAGTTCTTGTATGTGTGAGCACTACTTTCTTAAAAATATTTCTCTTAAGCTTGGAAGAAACCCAAAGTATTGGAACATTTGTCAAGCTATTTCAGACACTGGAACATTCAAATCTCTCTTATGAAACAATGCTTGAACAAATATATGTCATTTGTATTATTATGTAAGTCATGAAATACTAAATTATTTGTTTGTGATTTATGTTATTTGAAATACATGTAATTTGTAAATGCATAGCACAGTTCAGTTTGCTGTATGTTATCGTGTATCAGGGCCATTATAAATGTGTTTTGTTTAGTATTACTTTTTTTTTTTTTTTGAGTATAATAGTACATGTACTTATTTATCAGAAATGTTTTTTCTTTTCTTTTTCCCAACATTAAAATGAGGCAAATTAATATTGCATTTATAAATTTTCCAACAATTATTTAACAAGAGAAGTTAGATAACTATAGTTTTAGATTGTAGGAAGCAGAAACTGGTTACCCCCCTTGTATTTTCATGAATAATTAAGTATTATTAAACTACACATAAAGGAGACATCTAACCATCTTTGGATTTAAATGCAGTAGCAACTTTTTTTCCTACAAATATTTGTATAGCAATTTTTAAATATGAACACTCATCAACTCCATTTTCAATTCAGTACGTTTCCCTTAACTCTTGTTTCCAAGTGCATACATAGTTCAGTAACTACAGCAGCTCAAGATAAGCAAATCATGTCTATTGGTGTATCTGAGTGTATAGCAGTTTTCTCAATCAAAATCAAATTTCTGGTATGGAGAATAGTAAGACATTTGTTGACAACTTACCCTGTTAGTGTGAGGTTTTGTCACCATTTAAAGGTGGTATCGGACAGTTTGCCTACATCATATATATGTAGCAATATCAGTAAATAAGAACGATTGAGAGATTCCTGCTAAAAATAGACATCAATGTCATAGCGAATGACGTGGATTAACTAAAACATTAGTGGTCACACAAGTTTTCTTGATTAAAAAATAGCTAACTGTGCAGCATAGCTCAGAAAGATTGTGGCGTTATCGTTTACTTTTCCAAAAGGTGTAGGACATCAACAAACAGCGTTTTATGAGATCTATTCATATAACAGTGGTTTACCAAGATGTATTATGAAAATATTTTTTGTCCAAACTGTTGGATTCCACCTTTAATGAATCTGTTCAAAATTAGAGAGGAAGTCAATTAAATTGCTGTTAACATTTGTGTAAATGTCCACTGGATCTTTGGTATGGATAGGTGGTTACAGTTGTGTCTGTGCAAGCCCTCCAGTAATAACCCCTCCGTGACTGGCCAGGAGTTTATTGACATCTCATAAACTTCCCGACGAACAGTGGCCAACCAATTACTGTCAATAACAAGACATATGAACATTATTAATATAGTCATGCTTAAATAAACACTTCCTTGTTTATTGGTATGTCATGTCTATTTAAAGGTGGTATCCATCAGTTTATCCTACAGTATATCTCATACATGTAACAAAATTGTAACCATGTTTAATGATTGTATCAGACAGTTTACCTACAGTATAACTAATACATGTAACAAATTCTTATCCGACTTTAGTGTAAGTAAAGGCTGTTTATAACAATAATTCAACTGGTAGACAGTACAAATCATGAAATTTATCTCCCTAAATATCCATTTCTTTCAATATCTATAAATAGGCATGATGAGGATGTACTTGGAAGTTCACATACCATGATCTGAGAATTAAGTAGTCACATAGTTTTCTTAGTTTAAAAATACCTGCCTGAAGCATGGCTCAGAAAGGAAATATAAGTTTTTGACAAATAAGGCTTGTACTAAACTTTTCACATGGATGTAGTGCACCAATTTACACTATATTTACAAGTAAAAATCACTGGGCACAGTTTTCAACTGTTCTGAACAGCTAGCAGACAGTTTATCATTTAACCAATTTTAAGTTACTTCAATACTAATCTTGTTGTCAGAGTAATCTTTGAATTTGTATGCATATTTTATTGATAATAATTTAAACAGGACAACTATGTAGGCTACGCCTGGTTGAATGGTTTGTTGTCTCTTTATAACTCCTCTAACTGGTCATCTGGTTTGGCACGGGTTCAAGCCCCATTTTGGGCAAGGTACTTATTGTAGGAAGGTCTTCCAGCTTACCTGCAGTGAGCCTGTGATTTTACCCAGCCATTTGTCTGGGGTTGGGGTCTGCCTCCAACACAACGTTGCTAAAGCAACTGTTTTTGTGTCGCTGTGATGTTTTTCACACAATGGGCTGGGTCAGAATCGTGGTATACTGATATAATGGTAATAGTGAGCTTCCCTAATACAATATTGTTTCTACAGTCATGTTTACACATAGCTACCTACCTTTAAGGTGAGATGTTACATGTAACAGACACCAGATTACTTGAAGAATGTTCAACACCTTCCCCACTTAAAAACACCTGTGTTTACAACAAGACAGGCATCTTATTCTAGACAGACTAACAAGAAAATAGCAGAGTCAACATGTTTATTAAAGGGTCTGGGAGGCCTGGTGGGAGAAAACAAGACTAGTCCAGATCTAAGGGAAGTTGGGCCTTTTGCTTTTTGAAAAAAATGTCGCTGCCATGTTCTTAACTAATAAATACAAATGGATCAAGCCTAGGCAACATTGGATACATACAAGTTTTCAGCTCCCAACTGGGACTGTTTGATGTACTCAATTGAGGCTTGAAAGAAAATTTTCTTCTTCTTCTTCTTCTTCTTCTTCTTCTTCTTCTTCTTCTTCTTCTTCTTCTTCTTCTTCTTCTTCTTCTTCTTCTTCTTCTTCTTCTTCTTATTATTATTATTATTATTATTATTATTATTATAAATTAAGGTGCCTTTATCACAAGAGTGCTCAAAGGCACCTAACAAAATATAAAATTATACTTAAGACATTGACAAGACGTAAAAAATGCATAGCAATTGGCAATGATAGATAAAACATTTAGAATATAAAAGAAATAGTGCAAATGAGCATTAAGGTTCTGGACCTGTAATGGTGACCTTCCACAATCCTTATAATGATACTGTTTCTTGAATCTGTACTATAAAACACATCTTACGGTGAATTTTTAAGGAAGTTTACCGTTTGTAACTCAAGTTATGTACATTTTTATAAAGTGACCCTTGATTTTCAAAAACACCGTAAATTGTGCTGGAACAAAAAATGAAAAAATACCATTTTTTCAAATTCTACTGTTCTATATTCAAATTTTAACCAATGTTCCTGTTACACAATCATGTTATGATAAATCAGAACAATAAGATCACACTTTGGACAAATACTTATAAAAATACAGAACTTTGCATACATGTACCCCCGAGCAAAAATCCGAGTTTTTTGGGTGTGTTTAAAAATTTACTCGATCTATTAAAGCAAATATCTCAAGTTTGAAGCTAGTTAGACACATACAACTAGTTTTAAAATTTTCTGCAATATGAACTGCCCATAATATGAAATTTTAAAGGCATTTTACCGTTCCTAATAAAATTTACGGAACTTTGCATACATGTACCCCCGAGCAAAAATCCGAGTTTTTTGGGTGTGTTTAAAAATTTTACTCTATCTATTAAAGCAAATATCTCAAGTTTGAAGCTAGTTAGACACATACAACTAGTTTTAAAATTTTCTGCAATATGAACTGCCCATAATATGAAATTTTAAAGGCATTTTACCGTTCCTAATAAAATTTACGGAACTTTGCATACATGTACCCCCAAGCAAAAATCCGAATTTTTTGGGTGTGTTTAAAAATTTACTCTATATATAAAAGCAAATATCTCAAGTTTGAAGCTAGTTAGACACATACAACTAGTTTTAAAATTTTCTGCAATATGAACTGCCCATAATATGAGATTTTAACGGCATTTTACCGTTCCTAATAAAATTTATAAGAATTTGTAAAGGTTACTTTAATGAAACTGCAATAGAATTTATAGCGAAAAATAACGTCAAAATGGTCAATTACAAATTATACTCCTTTATACAAAAAATCACCTACAGT
This sequence comes from Sinonovacula constricta, assembly GCA_007844125.1. NCBI lineage: Eukaryota > Metazoa > Mollusca > Bivalvia > Cardiida > Solecurtidae > Sinonovacula > Sinonovacula constricta. The sequence goes on along the minus strand of CM017559.1, from coordinate 46,856,034 downwards.
TGTTATAAGAGATGGAAATATGTATGTAAAACTCTGCATTATAACATGAAAACCTTCTCTTTACTGATTTTGGCTGGCTTGAGGGAAATATTTGAAATTAACCACTTTACATGGTTTTCGTTAAAAAAATCCGACAGTTTAGGAGTAACTGAGTCAAGCGCTCTTTTGGTATTAGTGACACTTGGTTGTCCCTCACAAGTTTGACCCCTGAACACATTTAAAAGTCCATCCTGGCCATCCGGAGAAAATATCAGACGAAGGTGAGCGAGCGTCAAACCATGTCGCTAACTCTCGCAGTTAGCATGCGAAGGAAAATTTAAATCGCAAACACAAGATGAAACAGTGCATTTTTTCACCTGTACACAGGAAACCCACACAATAGTTATGATCCACTTCAACTTTACATGACTTTGTTGTCAGTAAACCACTATTTTAACAATATCGCCCTCGACGATCACGCTGTCGAGCTCCCGGTTCACTCATTTTTGAGAAATGGGTAACCCAATGACGTCATGGAAAATCCATATCACGTGGTGAAAAACTACTAAAAATAGCAAATACGAAACTACGACGAATGCTTTTCAAATATAACCGGATCATACCGAGTGCCGATGTTTGACGAAGTTAGTTACAGGTCCAGAACCTTAATAAAAAGCTGTGTTTTCAGAAGCCTCTTTAAGCTTGTCAGTGTTGAAAGGGCCCTGAGGTTAACAGGAAGGCTGTTCCATAGCCACGGGGCAGCAGAATAAAAGGTTCGCTCCCCTAGGAATGACTTAGTCCTAGGTGTGAGCAGGGGTCATTGATCGCCTGGTAAGCTCAACAAAAATGTGTATTTGCCTAAAGAGGAGAGAGATCTGACATTGGGTTATAGCCCCAAAGTTGTGCATGTATCCCTCTTTGTATCATGTATATACAGACTGTGACCAGTCGGTTTGTTACAAATAATTGATTAATAATTGTGATATAGATCTGTTAACCTAACTGTGCAGCTAGAACTATGATCAAGCACAGGTCCTTCAGTTCACAAGGCGGGCTTCTACTGACTGAGATAACTCTGACAGATTTTAACAATCTTCCTGTAAACAATGTTGTTTTCAGATTTCTTAACTCATCATTTCACTTTAGAATCTCCTTTGACTTATTGGTATTAGTATGATCTATTGTGTGGGTTGTTTTAAACTGTGGAGGGTTAAGGGCTTTTTTTGGCCTTTGGAGATGTGAAATATGCTTTTGAGCATCTTTCTGACAAAACTGCCTGTAGCACCGAAGATAAAGCACCTGCAAGATAAAGGAATGTTGCAGGTACTGTTCCTTGATATAGTCAGAACTTAATTTTATGAAGTTTTATGACAATAATTAAGTTAATGCTTTAAGATTTAACTACTGAAAGAAGAATATGACTGGCCATGAAATCAGATGCTATTGGCATGCTTATATAGTGAAGACATAACATCGTCTGTAATGTTAATTGTTCCTCAAACGTGACAGATTAAGAAATATTAATTTATTATCTTTAACATTGTAGACAGTTTGCTTAGTGTATCTTTATCAAATTCATTTTGTTCATTAATCAATAGTTTTGTCATTTATTCAAAACAGTTTAGTACAATCCAATTTATATTTCATTTCAACTGATAATGTAAAGGAAACAAACAATGACAAATTATTATGTGGTGAGAAATGTAAAGTGACACATTGCCATATTTGGCTTTTCTCAGGTTTTATTTATGTTTATGTTCTATTTATGAAATTTTCCTGAGACAATGAACATGTATTTAAAGTGTTTAACAGTTTAGCTGAAACATACTGTACAACTGTGACTGTATCACGACTTCCATGTATCTTCGTTAGAAGATTGGACTCATATTTAAGCCTGAGTAGAACTTGGTAATATCCATAGACTAGCTGTGACGTAACATTTTATTTTGGTTATTAATATTGTAATAAGTTCTGAGTTTTTGGTTTATAACTATATGTAGACATAAACAGTCCTTTTGCTAGAGAAGCAGCAGCAAATCAGGTATGTCTAATGAGACAGCTTGCACGGCACTCGGAACTCCTCGGGTAATTCCGTCCTCTACGTAATCACCTCAGAAATAATGCGGTCGCCGCCATATTGACGAACTACTTTCAAAATGGCAATCATACCTACTCGGCGGTCTCCGGCAAGCTTCGAATATAGACATCACCGAAGCGTGATCCGAGTGCATGCAGGGTAATAACTGGTATATTACACTTTACATAGTGCAATGAGAAGTTATTTGACGGGGCAAATCACCAACTGGTGTATTCATACAATTACATACGAGGCATTATCTCCGAAGCTTGCCGGAGATAGCCGAGTAGGTACGATTGCTTGCATGGGAGCTCTTTTATCTGAATTTGCACTTTTTGTCTAACTCAGATCAATTTGTGCTTAGAAGGTTAAGAGTTCATTGAAAAGTCCTCCACTGATGTTGATCACAATTTCAAGTATAAGAATAGACCTTGATTTAAACCTTGGCTACTGCAGTGCAGCCATGAGAATTGTATCCTTGTATCCAGATGGCTGTCTCATAACATTGATTTGTGGCATCTGATACCAATGGCAAACATCATGCTTCCTGACAAAGTAATCTCTATGAAATATATATGACATCTACAATCAATACAGTATAATGTATTTAAATTATTTCTTTCTTTACATAAATTTGAATTCATAAAAGATTTATACCTTTGTTAGCATGCATGGAAGTAAGAGGTAAACAATAATTTCTTTGTAAATGTTGAACATTTGAACATCATATCTAATATCAACCATTTCTCAAAGGAACACAATTAGATGATAATTTAAAGACAAGATTTGCTGCTTATAACATTGGTTGTCAACAGTTTGACAACAATTAGCTGACAGTAAGTAAATAAAGTAAGTTTCTTGCGTTGTTTCAAAAATTAAGTAAGTCTAGACAGTTTTACATTTTGATAAGAAATTAAAGGAATGCTGTGTAATATTTAGATACAAAACACAGTTGGTGCAGTAGTATGATGTGTTGCTTGCAAAGGTTGCCAAACAGCTTTCTGTGTTGTTTTTTTGTGTTTGTTTAATCATTTTTATGATTAATTTCCATGCATACTACATTATTTTACAGTTTAGAAAACAAATAAGACAGTTAATAAACTTGATACTCACTGAACCCTGTTGAAGAATATTCAGTCAAACAAAGTAAATAAAAAACAAGCCAATAACTAAAAACCACCAAAATTTAGGCCTCTAGTCAAAACAAATAAAACAAAATGCTTTCTTTATAAAAAAAAATGAAAACACAAACAGAAAATTAATCACTGCTAATTAAATGTTTTCAAGCTATTCCATTTCTTCAATCATTATTTATAAATAAAAAGAGAACTTACCGTATTCCACTCCTAAGTTAAAAGGTCTACATACCTTTTCACCCAGGATAATATACTGGTATGTTTATTCTTATATTGGTCATTTTAAAAATAGCAAAACAAAATATTGAAGATGGTATCCGACAGTTTGCCTACATCAAATGCACGTAACAATATTTTCCCACTGTTTTCGGGAATTTAGGCATAATTTCTGCATAATCTCATACTTTAGTAAAAGTTAAGACAATTTTAAACACTATGTGTATTGTAAGCTACTTTACATTAGGCCAAAAAGCACTCTAAACATTCGTTCTGTCAAAATCTATAAATAAGCATGATTGTGATCTCTGCTAAAAATAGATATTGACGTCAGAGCAAACTTCACGGATGGCGATAAAACTTGTTATTAAAAGTAAGTTGTCACTTGGTTTTTCTTAAATTTAAAAAAGCTATGTCTGCAGCGTGGCTCAGATAGGAAACACCTGTTTGCATTGACGAGTGCAGAATTATGATTCGCTATTCATGAAGATCTAGAGCATCAATGGACTGCATTTTGCAGGACCTTTTCAGGTAACAATGACTGATTTGGTTATTTCAGGACTCTCAGATGACACCTTTAATGGCATTTTACACGACATACTTACCTAAAAACCTGTAGTGCCAGAGCTGAAAACATTGTGAATATATTTTGTTTAGTAAAATTCTTGTCTAAGTGATTTGTTCCCTTGATAAGCAACTGGTCTAATTTATGCCAAGATGCCCTTGTTAGCATCAATTATTGCCATCTGGGCATTTCATACCTCTCTAAAAGTGACAGGCCAGGCAAGGGTAAAGGAAACCAGGTCTCAACTTCAGAAGGTTCCCTGTCACATTTGAACTGACAGATTGCATGACCAATGATCCCAGTAATTTTCTCATCTTTCTATTTCTCTACAAATTTCTTTGGGAATCTGGCACAACTAGTTCTAGGAAATATACTCTTAGTTGTGTGATGGTATCTGGTGGCAATAATACAGTTGAGTCATTGTTGTATGCACCAGCTTTCGAAATGGGAGGTCGCAGGTTCAAACTCTGGCTTGGTCAAACCAAAGTCTTTAAAGTTGGTAGTAGTGGCTTCCCTCCTAACGCTCGGGGCTATGGGAACAGCATTATGCCTGACTCGTCGGTGTCAGTGTAATGGACCGGCTGGTTCAGTCCCTGGGCACCTTATAAGTGCCCCTGTGCTATAATGATAGAAATGTAGCTGCACAGTATTGGCAAAAATGCCGGCAAATTCCATCCATCATTGTTGTATGATGGTAATTGGTAGCTGTAATGCAATTGAGTCATTGTTGCATGCTGGTAATTGGTAGCAGTATATAATACAGTTAAGTCATTGTTGCATGCTGGTAATTGGTAGCAGTATATAATACAGTTAAGTCATTGTTGCATGCTGGTAATTGGTAGCAGTATATAATACAGTTAAGTCATTGTTGCATGCTGGTAATTGGTAGCTGTAATACATTGGAATCATAGTTGTATGATAGTAACCTTGACAAAAATTTAATTGAATCATGATACTTTAAATTGCAATATGACCAAAGTATGGGCAAGTACAATTACACTATCTAGTCCTGTCATTCTTCCTGATTACAAGTATTCTTTATTAAATTGATACAATAAATCTAAATGTGTATCCGGATTATCATAATTGGCTAAAAATCACATTCTTTTTTGAAGCACTTTTGTACTAAAGTGGATCACAGTAGACTGCATACCAGGGCTCATCAGTATGTTTTCACACGTCTGAAGTCCTTTTGTGTTAATTGACAGTTTCATTAAATTTTTCTCAAATAGCATGTATTGTTTTTTGTTTGCAATTCAGGGGATATTAAGTTAATATGCCATAAGAATATTAATCTAGTAGATAAGTAATGCATTTGAAGATTATTTTATTAGTATGGCATAGTTTTATGTTGTTATTTTGTGTTACATGTATTTGGTAATAAAAATGAACTTACCAACTATTACTCTAAAACCAAAATAATCTTTTATTTGTTTTCTTTTTCTAACTGAATTAAATAAGACATTACAACATTACATTACCTCAAGTCAAAGATTTATTTATGGCACAATAGTGGATGTGTGCATGAGGCATTGCCTTCTTAGTCTTTGTTAAAATTTTGTGAACTCTACAATTTTTATAAATTTTGTGAACTCTACAATTTGTTTGGTCAGAAGGTCAGTCACTATGACTGGGCTCTCTACCATTTTTCGGCGTAGCTGTCTAACCTCACTTTTGACCTACTTACAAATGCTGACTCAAGGCTAGCCTAAATGAATATCAGAGCGATTCGCATTGGTAGAAATTCCTAATAGCATCATATACCGTAGTGTTTCTAATAAACGTCCTCGGGATGGCGATATATAGTTATTTATACAGGTATTTAAGTCATAAACAAGTCTATATCAATGAGTGACATTAATAAATAGTCTCCCCTGAATAACCTCTAAATGCAAGTAGGTCCTTTCATTTGTTTTACTCGGTTTTTATGCTTGTTCTTTTTGGAGTGTATGTTGACTTCTTTGACTTTCAAGTTAACCATCATCAACAAACACTTCCATTTTCTTTTTTAAATAACAAATCTCTATAAGTATTTAAATGGATTTTAAGCTTATATTTGTGCAAAAGAAATTTCACCGTTTGTAACTGCAAAATCTACAAAAGAACGGGCGATAAAGTCCAAGAATTCCGACTATAAAGGACCTACCTACTCTTTGGAATACCTCGGATATTAACAAAAAGGGAGATAATTTCCAGTTTACCAATGTACCCCATTTCCTACAGTATTATTGTATATAGTGTATAAAATGTCACTTGATCCTACATTTGTTTAAACATCATCTCTGTCATATGCCGCAAAGCAGACCGTTCACTTCCGGCACGATCTAACTACTTCGTAACTTTAAGTGCCTATTACGTGGGAATTATGAGGCGCAGATGGAGCGAGCGACTAGTTTAAAAATGTACACCATTTTCATGCCATTTTTCTCACAAATTTATATTCAATAGAAACATAAACACGATAAAAATGTGTAAGTTAATGCTTCACAAATGCCGCATAGCCTTTTAAAAGAAATTTCTTGTTTTTCCTTTTTTTTAATCCGACGCCGTTTGTCTTTTTAAAGACATTTCTTGTTTCATTGGTTTTAGCTAAGAGGGATGGTCCTTTGTATTGTTGAATTTAATGTATGGAAAAATTTTATTTTGGGAAAATTCAAACATTAAAAATAAGTGTTAATCAAAAATGGAAAATATGTAATTGTGAATTTTAATGATTTTTCAGCAGTTTAGGGAAATTTTTTACTTTCGAAATAGAGCTAAATATTGAACCCCAAAAATTGAGTAAAATTAAGCCTAAATGAATACACATGGCTGCATTGGAGATTGTTACATAGTTTTGTGTAAGCATTTAAATGACCCTTTACTTTATACATTTATAACAAAAATACTAAAAACATGTTGCTTCTAAATAACAAAAATATTTTTTTATACTATAGATAAGTAAATAAAATGTACCTTCTAAGTAACTTGTTTGGCTAACAAAATGAGTTGCAGCGTGATAAAATGGTGCAACACCTGTTATAGGCTTCCTGCTGTACCTATAGTATAAGTACATCGTCGGATACCCCCGGTTGATTCTATTACGTTACTCTCCATTCATCACCCGTGGGCAAATTGCTACTCATTTCGTCGTTTTGTTTACTATGAAATGCCGCAATGCGATTAGTTCGCTAAGAAAATCAAGCGGATCTGCCAACCAATCAAGTTTACGCTTACATACCACTTCGATGACCGATAATCGTGTAGCTAGGTCGTCCTGTAGTTTGCAACACCGGTTAAGTTTATTTACGCACAAATTACACGCAACGTCACTGTCTTCATGGGCAAGGATACCAATTTCGTTTAAGACCGACGTGTATTTTGCAATACTTGCTGGAGTGCCCAAAGATCTGTAAGAACATCTGTTGCTGATCGCTGACAGACATACTTTACACTTGCGATGCGCTGTACCGGTCGCCATGTTTACGTTCTCAGGTCACCGTATTGATCTTCCGATTGAAGAGTATTTAATTTTGTAACCTATCATCTGATTGGATAATGTCTGTTCTGTTCTATTCAAACAAAACGACGAAATGAGTAGCAATTTGCCCACGGGTGATGAATGGAGAGTAACGTAATAGAATCAACCGAGTGTATCGGACGATGGTATAAGTACAGAAAAAAACAACACTTTTATCTAGTTTTATCTAGTGGTAAAGTTTAATTTCTTCATCAGCAGCAGTGAGCAGTCTTTAAATAATTGTGTGTGAGAGAGGTTTTTTCAGCAGCAACAGCTAAACATCATCATATTGAATGCTGATGGCAGTGGCTTTATCTCTAGAATAACCAACAATTTCAAGGCTGTATAATAACAGAACATTTACAGAACATTAGCCCAGGACACTAAAATATCTGTCATCTTTATTGTTATGTGTTGCTTAAGAAAGGGAAATATGATTTGAATTGTGTTGCTGACTCTCTCATGTCTGCACTTAAAATCCTGCTGGAGAAACACTGGTTTTAGAATGATTGTAAAACACTGTTCCTTTTCACTGAAGGCTTTAGAGGAGTGTTCACGAACATCATTCTCCACAGAGTTATCATGCAAATAAAAGTTTCTATAGAAAATCTTCATACCTCTTTTTATAATGCTATTTTATCAGTTATTTTAATAATCCTAGTATTTCTGTGACAGTATCTCACCATGTTTAAACCCAGCTTACATGCCACGAATGAAGAGAATATAGGCTAAATTCACTTCGCCTATTGATAATCATTGAAGAAGATCTCACCTAGATTTTTGGCCTATTTCCAATGTATTGTAGGCTGAATCTTTCTCAACATTATTCATAGAAGATAAGCAGCCAGCAAGTTTGGAGAAGTAAAGTGAACGATAGTTAATGTCGTATATAATGTGTTTAAAAGTAAGTTTTGTTGGCATGAAACAATTATCTTACTGAATTAAACAATCCCTATCTAGAGGCACTTTGTTAATTATGTCTATTTACATTGTTATTTTATTTAAATCAATGTATGATATAAGTTGTATTTTATTATCACATTTAACGTATTAAAGACAAAGTACAGATCCTGATCAGCCCTGTCTGACACAGCTAGTTTGCTAGCTTCTGTAATAGTTGCCTTACCCTGCCACATAAGCAGTGTAAGCATTTTGTCCACCAAAAACATTGTCCTCCTCAAGGTATTTTGTATCAAATTATTCTGATGAAATACGTTTTTGGGACAAAATTCTTTGTACAGAGAGAAGAAAACATTCTAGTGTAATAAAGTTGTCTGTACATTATGTACAGTCTACTGTACGTGTTGTCTTGATAATTTAAGTTTGGCAATCCTGGAAAGTAAACCATAAAAATCCCTGTTTATGTGTTCCTGCAAGAAAATGACTGAAACACACATAAATATCAGTAAAAAAGGCATTTTGCAATTTAAAACCGTGTTCAGTTCCCTGTTAAAACAACAGACTTTTTAGACAACTCTGAAATTCATTTTTATTAGTTCATCTTAATTGATTCATCATTATTGTGTTTTTTTGTTAATTTAATGTGTTCTTGCAAATAAATAACTGACACACATATACAAGTATCAGTAAAAAGAGGGGGCCATTTTGCACTTTAAACCTGTTCAATGTTATTTGCTACTGCATATACTAGAGTGATGTAATATTAATGGTGCATATTTATGGATATTTTCGATGGTTCAACTTATATAAATACCATATCCCTTGAAGGGTTATGCTGCATATTTTCAACCCTTGATCGAACATAACCATTTAGGGTTGACAATACATGCTGTAACCCTCCATGGGTAGTTTTTTCAGTATAATGAACAAACAATAAAAAAAATAGCGTAATTTATAATTGAAAAAGTTGCCAGAATTATTTGTGGCAGAAAATCTTATCTAACATAGGTTTTCTCACATGGATAAAGCACAATATTGTATTCCTAATTGCCAGTGATTTTTTAAACATTTTCCCATTGAAACTTTTTTTTTAAACCATAGATGTGATTTAACATGCATTCCAATACATAATAAATAATATGAGAAATATATAAATAAAACAGCTGAAAAAAATTTATTCAAAGGTAGTTGATGTTATCTGATAAAATATAGATATATGTATGTAGTAAAAGGATGACATTATTTTCCTTAGCTAGTGAAAACAACAAATTTGAGGTTAAAAAGCAAATACAATGGCTGAATTGGCAAATTAGTTGGGGGGTTTTTTCCTAGTAAATACCATATCTATTTGTTTAATATTATTAGCGTACTCTTCTATATTTATGTAATTTGATTATTCATAAATGAATCCCTACCAAATGTGGTTTGTTGCCTATAGTCAGTTAATGAGAAAAGAACCAATCATATAATTAGATGAGACCAAGCGTCAATTTCTTTCTCAGGTTAGGAGCTTCCGATTGTAAATTCTGCAAGTTCTTGAACAAATAAGTAAGGGGGGAACCTGTGGCGTAGTGGTAGAGTCGCCGATTTGTTACTCCTCTGACTGCTTAGCCTCTCATGTGTGAGTTCGTGCCGTGTTCGGGGCAAAAGACTTTATGTGAGAAGATCTTCCAACTGACTTGCCTTGCGCCGGTGGTTCTACCCAGACATGTGTCTACATGTCTGGAGTCTTCCTCCACCAAAGAGCTGGACATTGCTATAATGATTATAAATGGTCGCTGCTATGTATTTTAAAGACAACACAAAACAAAAAAGCGAGAAAAATGCCATGTTTACATTTTAATAAGATCTCGATGACAGAGATAAGATGAATTATATTAGTATTCTATTTGAGCGCCATGCACTGCTGGTTAAAAGGACTCTATTGATTGTCATATATTAAAATGATGTCAGAAGGCCATGTGAAATATAATAGAAATAATAATAAAAAAAACACTTTTTTTCTACTGTACCTATACTTGTCCTTTAAGTTATTTTTCTACAAATACATCCACAAGTAACAATATATTTTACTTGACACCAGAATTCAGTGTTGATTTTGTTTAAACCTTTTTATTTATAGTTGATTGGGAAACAAGTTCTTTTAACTTGTATTAATCCCTTCTCAACAGTCCACTTTCTGGGTAGAACAAGTACTAATGTACTGAATACCTGGAGCAATTTGCAGTAAATTGTCTTGCTCAAGGACTAACATCAAGTGGTCAGTTCTGGGGATTGAACCCGGGACCCTCCGATCCGGAGTCCAACATCTTAACCACTAGACTACAGATGCCCAGTGTTGATTTTATTCAGACTTGAGGAAGCTATTAGGTCTGTTTTTGCACTATATGCATAAACTTCGTGTTTAGATGGCAATAAACAGTGTACACACCAGTCATGTGACTGGTAGGTTGGATGGTATTTATGGTCAGTCTTTATTTCACTGTCATCTACTTAGAACCTCATTAACAAATTGCTACAGTCCAATATATACATATATAGACATCCTAGTATACATCATAGCATAATGGCCTTGCGTGATGTTTTATTGTAACATTCAAAAGAATGTGAGCTGCTCTTAAAGCGAATTGTTTGTTTAATAAACCCTTCTCAAGCTTTAGTTGTTAAAATCCCATTTTGTAGCAAATACATGCAAAACTAACAGGGGGTACTTCTAGAAACCCAGCAGCAAATAGTGTAGACCCAGATCAGACACCTTGATAGTGTACCGCTGCTGACTGATCTGGATCTACATCACTGATTTTAAGTCGATTTATTTCCTGGTTAGCAGGCTAAGAGTTAATCTAGTCTAATGCTTGTAGTAATGTTTTAGTGAAGCATTCCAATTAGGGTCCAGTGGTTTGTGTCAGTGCAGGTACTTCTGCTTTGTGCTTTATTTCATGATTTCACTTGCACTCAATGTCTAATGTGTGATAACAGCCTAGGCTGCTTAGTGTTGTAGTATTATATCTCAGTGTTTCCCTGATCCTGATTTCAATGCATGAATATAATTGTGTAATACATCACAGTAACCAATTATGGTGTTTGTTGTGATGTTGTTGGATTCACATCTGTGAGTCAGTCTGATGAGTTCCAAGTTTAGATTGTCCATGTAAAATTGGAGAATTAAGTAAAATTATTTCATTGCAGCTAGAAATAATTATTTCTGAGTTTACAAACAATAAATAAAGCATTATAATATTGACAAATATTAATTTGGAGGGATAACAAGCTGAAAATGCAAAAGAGTGAAAAACTTTCATCTCTTACCTTTTGATATATGTGTATACTTTAAAAGATAATTTTATTAAATTTTACATGGCATGTCTATACACAGTGACCCTTATAGGCAATCACTTGACATTTTGAGCTTTAAAAGCAATGTAAAAACATTGTGTCAGATGGAGTAAGATCATTATTTGGATTATTAGGAATGATGTAAGATATACTATTATCGTTTGACAGTTGTTTATATACTGAAAATATCAATGATCAAAGATATAACAACATGGTTTTGTCCTATGAACAAATGTTATTTGCTATCAGACAAGGCTTGATACAAAAAATGGTACAATTAATATTGATAATTGTCTGTTTAGCTTGGCCTGAATTTATATACAAATCTATTTGGCTAAAACTTAATGTTTTATGAAACAAAAATTGATATGTTAAAACCGCTAATCAGGAATATATAGATGTTTGTTATCACCTTGCTGAACCATTGTAAATATGTATGGTTAGCTCTCAGGATGTGTATATATTGTTTATTAATGGTGTTTTTGTGCACTGGATTTAAAAAGAAAAATAAACAATAAAAAAACTATTACAAATGACAAAGTTAAATGAAACACAAACTGATGAAGTTTTATTGTCATCACTAGAGCACATGTAATTGTTTTAGCCCATGTTTATTGATAAATTTCCAGAGAAAATAAATTTAACATTCAACAATGTTTCTTCATGCTAAATAGTCTCTGGCTTTATAACAATACCTGCCATAGCATGGAACAGGAAATTACCACCTTACTAAGCACAATTTGATATGGATTAGGCAAATAGTGTAAATCTAAATCAGCAAGCTCTGGGAACTATCAGGTTAGGATTTGCACTATTTGTGGCTGAATCTTCAACCTACCAAACCATCTTGTACTCCAATGACAGTCAATATAAGCTTAATCTTAGTGTTCTGGGGATTACTTGACCCTTAATCTTAGTGTTCTGGGGATTACTTGACCCTTATCCTTAGTGTTACTGGGATAATTCTCCCCTTAATATGCATAGCTGCTTAACCTTAATGTTTACACTTATATAAGGTGATTTCTGTGTTTGTGTATATAACCAATATGTAATAAATGCATGTGAGAATCGACCCTTGTGGTTAGTAGTTGTAATATTGCCTTCTCTGTCAGCCTGGGTTTGAATGTAATTGCTTAGTGGTGCAATTTTTTAAGCTTTACTTTGTTGCTGTTGTCATTTTTAAGATTAGATGTAGTATAATTACAATACACAATTATATACACAATGTTTTTTGTTTTTTTAATATTTTAAACCGAGGGTCCAACTAAAGACTTTAAAGTTGGTAGTAGTGGCTTCCCTTCTAACGCTTGGGGCTAAGGGGACAGCATTATGCCTGACTCGTCGGTGTCAGTATGGACCGGCCAGGTTCAGTCCCTGAGCACTTCGTAAGTGCCCCTGTGCTATAATGATAGAAATGTTGCTGCACAGTAACGGCAAATATGCCAGCTAATCCCATCCCATCCCTTTTTTAATATGTTAATCTTTGACTAAATCTGAAATTCCCAGCTTCTTGTGGCATCATTCGGTCTATTGAGCCTGGTTAAGAGGATGATTATACTACATAATAAAGCTGGAAAGTATAGTACGATTCATTTGATAAAAGACAATGAAAGCACAACTACATCATCATTACATTGTACTGAATAAGAATGTATAGGCATGTTTGCATGTATGTAAGAAAGGGATTATGCTGTAACATAAGAAGGGATTATTCATGCAGGTCGATATGGTAATAATAATATAAATTACTTTCATATGGTTTAAGTACATATCTACATGTTCATAACAACCTTTTATACAGCAATAGTTACTGATGCATTAATATCAAGAGTCTTAAAGAATGTTTGATGTCTCTGAGAATAAAAGACATGTCTCCCACACATACTTGAGCTAGCAGCTGTCGAAGTGAAGAGTCTATTATTTTATTACAGCCCTCAGTTAGACTGAGTCAGTTCGTATTAAGAACATTTGTGAGAAAAAAATTGCTTATACAATAGAAAAAATCCTCATTTTATGTTAACTTATAATCTCTTTAGTACAAATTGATTTTGCTGAGACAATTTGTGAAGGTCCAGATCAAGCAGCTCTGAATGAGAGCTGTCTAATCAAGCATATGCTTCCAAGTCTTGAGCTAAGCAGCTTGTTATTTGTTATCTGTAGTTGGAAGCATATAAGTTATGCCTTATTTCATAAACTGGTTTAAAAATTAATGATATAAGATGATTTAAACTTTAAAGGCTATAACATAGAAGCAGAATGTTTGGGATTGTTTTTCATCCTCTTACCCAAGCAATATGCTTTTTTTACTAAAAGGGTATCTGGCCTAGTAGGCATAATTGTTTGCTACTGCATAATTGCATCAGTATGTGCTTGTGGTTAGGTTCCATATTTAAATCGTGAGCTGTGGGGTAGCAGTCTCGGTAGATTGGTGAGAGTTGTTGACTTGCAGCACATAAGCAGGTCATCACATTGCAAGGGTCCCTCAAGTCATGTCAAACTGACAAACACATACAAGGTTTTCCAGCGAAAATGCGATGGCTCTGACTCAGGCATTTTTGTCAAGATCGACCTTAAGTCCTTAACCACGTAAAATAGTCATTATTTTACATTATATTGCAAAAGAACTGTTGGTGCTTAAACTTAAAGCTTGTTCAAATGAATTGTAAAAAAACAGCTATTTATCGTATTGCTATAGACATGATACAAGAATGTGGTATGTGACAAGGACTAGTGCAATATCCTGCATGTTTACTGCTTACCCAACATATTGTAAAGCATTATATTACAGTGAAGACATCACTTAATCTGCTTCAAATGACCACCATTATCAGTGAGATAAACAATGACTGTTAATGAACATACACATTTAATTTTGACAAAAAGACTCAACAAGGCAACTTAGATGTGTATCCCTTGTGAGGTCTTATAAAATTCTATCTGTCTGTATAGAGCTTAATTCTCCTCCTACTCATCATAATATATAATTGTCAACTTTATTTGACTTTCAGAATTGTGAAAGACCTATCATCTTTGGCTTGTACTTATTTCATTAGAATTAACCTGTTTTCAATTATAATTTACATTATTTTAACCTGATAGATTCTTATATTTTACTCACATAGTTTAGTTTTAACCTGATTATGCTCTATTCACATTAAACTTCTTTGTATTCGGCACCGTATGACCTATTAAATGTTGGTGTGCCTTAAACCCAAAATACAACATACATATTTCACTAGAGTATTGGTATTTAAGTTTTGGTATTTGAGTATTGGTATTTAAGTATTGGCATTTGAGTATTGGTTTTTAAGTATTGGTAGTTGAGTATTGGTATTTAAGTATTTGAGCCTTGGTATGCCATGTCAATGGAAGATTATGTCCAGAGATTATTTTAATGAGCAAACTGTGGTTACGGCTTTGACAGTATCAAGCACAGGAAGCACTTAAAAAGCACTCTGCTTATTTCCAGAAACTTGGCCACTATTCAAGGACCTAAAGATCAAGCACAAAACTGCTTTTATAAGATGTTGCCAAAGGTAGATTATTGGGTCCTTAGACCATAAGAATGCAGGTGTGATCCCCTCTCGGGACATATACCATACTATTTAGAAGTTTATTTTTATTACATTGCTTACTTGATTGTCTATTGTATAGATAACTGGCCTCATTTCAGGATAAAACATACTTTAACAAGGTGACAATAACAGGATTTCAGTTGAAGTTTTTGTTTTAAACTGAAATTTTTAGGTTCAGCTATCAATATTTACATTATTTGCTTTCTGTTCTAGGTACATTTCAGTGGATTGCTATAATGAGTCTGTTTTAGTTGCAGTTTTTTCTGCTAATGGCATATTTAATTTTGATTAAATGTTTATGTTGCTATTTTAGGAAATGTCTCTTATGCAGTAAAACCCTTAGTTTTTGCAGATATTTACTGTACATCAGGAGTTCCTGTACTTGGTAATGGTCTTTTTATTGAACCATTAACTGATGAACAAAAAATGTTGTCTGCTGTGACTTGCCTCTTTATTTCTGGCTGTACTCAGTGCAATGGTTGAATATATTTACCAGAGGAAGTAATTCCTTGCTGTAGACACAATCAAATCTAATCTAGTCTCCTAGATTGAGTCACTTACTGTTAAAATTAATTTGTATCAATTTTACAAAGAAAATGGAATTGATCCAAAGTACTTGATTTTATTATCCATTCATTATCCTATAAATGTTAATAAGAAATGCCAATTTGTGGAGAAAATGAAACCGTAGAAAATGTGCATTGAAGGCAGTTTCCCTCTAGTACTGTGGTTGTATATTGGAGGTTTCTAGCTTACTTACAAGTTATTCTGCATAGGGGAGGGGGTGGATGCGGGGGGCGGGGGGTTGCATGCTCACTCGAGAATATTTGCATTCCTACATTATCTGTGGTGACTTCTGAATATGTTTTGGCATTAAGGTTTTACTATTTTTATGTACATTTACTAATGTTAACTTACAGACCTTTAACAATTAATAACAAAATTAAATTATTTTACTCTGCAAACTCCCAAAATTCTTCACTTAATTATTTTATTACAATCTCCCACAGCATCTTCAAAAAGAATTTCTCAGCATATTTGAATTATTTTGTTTAGGAATTCTGAAGATAAGTACTTGCTGCTCTTATCGTTTCTTATCCTGTGATCTCGGGAGTGCATTATCCTTGCTTCTGTATCACAGCAATTGCACAAATTCCCATCCACCTTTCTTTGTCCACGAAGAGCCTGGGACCTGATTTCCACAAAGGATAATGATTTCAATGATTCAGCAGATTCTTTTAATAATATAAACAAACAGTTTAATAAACACTTAAACTTAAACATATTTAATACATAATGTACCTTGAAAGAAACTTGAAAAGATGAGCATAATTCCATTGCTTTGTAAATCCATTATACCTTATCTCGTCATTGATCACTGTGTTACCAAGAAAAATGTTAGGATATGGAGGGTGTGAAACAATTCAACCATTCAGACTGATCACATTTGACAAAAGTTAAGATTGAAAGTGAGATCGATATATAAAAAGCAAACAAGGCACCCATATAAGTCATGAATGATCTCTCATATGTGTGTTGGTAAGCCCCTAAACACATCTCAGAGCCTATGACGTAGCGACTTCATCATCGATCGTCCCGAGGAGTTGCAATTGTGTATAAATAGAGGAAATTGTGCCAATAAAGATAAGTGAAATTAACATACAGAAATGGTATTTGATCTTTGGGGACAATGTGTACACAGCTGCTGTGTTTTAATGATCAGTTAGTAAGCACTAGTTGTTCAAAGAATTAGATAGTGAGCACTAGATGTTCAAAGGATCAGTCAGTAAGCACTAGATGTTTAAAGGCTCAGTCAGTAAGCACTAGATGTTCAAAGGATCAGTCAGTAAGCACTAGATGTTTAAAGGATCAGTCAGTAATCGCTAGATGTTTAAAGAATCAGTCAGTAAGCACTAGATGTTTAAAGGATCAGTCAGTAAGCACTAGTTGTTCAAAGGATCAGTCAGTAAGCACTAGATGTTTAAAGGATCAGTCAGTAATTGCTAGTTGTTCAAAGGATCAGTCAGTAAGCACTAGTTGTTCAAAGGATCAGTCAGTAAGCACTAGATGTTTAAAGGATCAGTCAGTAAGTACTAGTTGTTTAAGGGATCAGTCAGTAAGCACTAGATGTTTAAAGAATGAGTCAGTAAGCACAACTTGTTCAAAGGATCAGTCAGTAAGCACTAGATGTTTAAAGGATCAGTCAGTAATTGCTAAGTGTTCAAAGGATCAGTCAGTAAGCACTAGATGTCTAAAGGATCAGTCAGTAAGCACTAGTTGTTCAAAGGATCAGTCACTAAGCTATATAGATGTTTAAAGGATTAGTCAGTAAGCACTTGTTGTTCAAAGGATCAGTCACTAAGCACTATATAGATGTTTAAAGGATCAGTCAGTAAACACTAGTTGTTCAAAGGATCAGTCAGTAAGCACTAGATGTTTATAGGATCAGTCAGTAATTGCTAAGTGTTCAAAGGATCAGTCAGTAAGCACTAGATGTCTAAAGGATCAGTCAGTAAGCACTTGTTGTTCAAAGGATCAGTCACTAAGCACTATATAGATGTTTAAAGGATCAGTCAGTAAGCACTTGTTGTTCAAAGGATCAGTCAGTGAGCACTAGATGTTTAAAGTATTAGTCAGTATAGGCCAGTTGTTTCACATACCGGTCATCTTCTCCAACATTTGCTCACCACAGTATACCAGCCCTACACATGGTGGCTTTGTACTCTACTGTAGGCTCTCTCATCCCTCTCCCATACATTTGCCTGCTGGCAGTCCTAGGTTGTCTTTCAACCAACTCACACTGTTACATGAAGCATTATTAGATTCAGTGGGAATGTATGAATGATGAATTATAGGATTGCATGAATAAAAGATAATTAGCTACTGCATAAAACTGTGATTAAAATGTGATGGTGTGAATATTACTACTGTGTATCTGTGTAAGATATTTTTGAGGAGACTGCTTTAATATGTGAACAAATGTGAATTTCCACGTGTTAAATTAGGAGTTACTGGGAAACTTAAATGAAAAGAAGTTGGAAAGGGATAATATAGGAATGATTAGTAAAGATTTAATGTTGTAGAAATATTATTGGTCTGTAGTGATGAATTTTTATTTATTTATTTTAGTTAATGCCAGTAAGATATGATGTGATTGTTTGAATTTATCTGTTATTTTGTCTAACTCTCCTTGTCACTTGTGAATATATGAATAATTGATTTTACACAAGTGTTTGTTTGCAGGATTGTTATGAATGAAGATTGTCTCTATGAGATGTGATTCTTCTTTCAATTGTGTGTTTGTTGGGCATATGTACATATTATAACTGTGTTGAAAAAAACAAGTTATTTTAATAGTAATTGATCCAAAGGATTTTTTTTTAATGCAGTAATTCAGCAATATATATTTCATTTGGTAACATTTTCAAAGTTTGTTTTAGCTCGTAGCCTTATAACCAAATTTTGATGCAGCTTTGACAAATTGTGTAAGTCCAGAACTGTCAGCTTCCAGAACAGTGCTGTATGATCAGTGTCAACAAGGTCTATTTGTTGCTTAGTTTTGACAAATAGTTGACATTGAAAAATGTAGCAGACATAAAGTCAATTCCTGCCCAAACAAAACATAAATATGGACAATAAGACTGGTCTGGATCTACACTGTTAGCCAAAGCTTCACATCAATATGTTCTAAGCAGTAAGAAACCAGTTAGTTTGTACATATCCTTGTGGCCTATTAAAACCATTTCAACCCTCTATAAAATATGAAAAAGAACTCAGCACCGTATGACCTATCAAGTGTCAGTGTGCTGTAAAACCCAAAATACAAATGAAAAATACCGTATCATAGCATTGGTTTGTTTAAATAGTCATTAAGATATTATTCTATTTAAAATGGAATTCACTGACCTTCTTTCGAGAAATGGCAATTTTATGAGTAAGCAAAAGCATGTCAAAACTTTTTAACCACTATATGTGTTCACTGACTTGTTTCATTTTGTTGAGGTACCTTTAATGCCCCAGATATCCATGAGTCTGGTATGTAGACCGATTGTGCAAATATAACTGTATAATAGAACATTTCCTGATGCTTTGCATCAGCCCTATGTCTACAGCTATAGATTTATCATTGTCTGCTTTACAATCTCTTAATGTTGTTTTGTGAGGACACAAATCAAAGTGAGATTGTAATAATAGAATGGAGCCAAGGTTCTTGAATAAACAAGCACAGACAATCTGTAAATAATTATGGGGATATTTAAAACTAAACAGTTCCAGAGAAACATTGGACATTTTTGTAAACAAATTGGAACAAAAGTGAGATTCAATAAAAATGTGTATAGGTGTTTATGTATTATAAACCATGATTCCTTAGAGATAACAATAGTCTTTTTTTTTATAGTTAATTTGAAAAATATATGATTATTGGTAATGGTACACGAATGTCTTGTTTAAGCATTTTAAAAGAGGATGTGCTTCCTTCAAACACATTGTTATGGAATGGCTTAACCCTTGCTATGCACTGGTTTCATATAAATAAATGTTCATTTGGGACAAGAGAGATTTGTTATTGAAGTAATTTGAATGTGAATTATTTGTCCTTCTCTGGAAGAAGAAACAATAATTAGTTTTCACTTTGCTATTAAGTAGATTACTCTAGGCTGGAATGTAAACCTTAATCCTTAGCTTGCTAAGAATATGTTTATAAAACTTTGGCGAATAGTGTAGATCCAGATCAGCCAACTTCCCACCTGAGAGCTGTCTCATCAGGATCTATACTTTTTGCTGCTGAATCTCTAGCAATATGTCCAGACACATGTGAATGTCATTTTAAGATGATTTAAGAATGATTTGGGGTTATTAACAAATGTAGCAAGCTAAGGGTTAACACTTTATATATATTCAGGTAATAAAATCTGCCACTGTTTAATTGTAATGACTCAATGAATAATTGATAAATGTCATCTATTCAGAAATAAAGAATGTCAAATTGGTATGTTTATGTAACCTTATATATGTCTTACAGTGATGTAGTTTTCTAATTCTATTTTCTTGGATATCTATGCTTGCAGGAAAAATAAGAGAGTGTTACTGAATGGAAGTGATAAATAATTTAAAATATCATCACCTAAGAAATAACACAAAATTAATGAGATAGCAACTCTTTGGGAATTTGAAAACCTAATAACACTATTCAGATACAAATCAATATAATGAATAAAAGTGAAATTATTTACAAATATTTAATTGTGAGAAAGGAAGACTAATCCAATAACACACATACATAAAAAAGCACTAGTTTGTTATATTGCTTAGGTAGGTAAAGTGGCTTAACTCTTGCAGCAAATAAATGACAGATGTATGAATATCTCTCAGACTGATACCAGAAGACAGGTGTGTATAAGATGTGTATAACACATCATGTGAATTTAAGAACAAATATTGTAGACCCAGATTAGTCACCTTCCACCTTGAGCAAATTGATCAAAAATCTTTGCATTGTTGCAATTAAGTGTCCTGAAAATATCACATTACCTTGGCTGGAGTTTTTAAAATAAAGATAAGGCATATGTTATTAACAGTTTTTTATGTACCAAGATAAATACCACTTTGACAAGGTCTGCATTATTATTCCCCCATAATGCAGTTGTTGGTATTCATGAACATACTTCATGCCAATCTTGCTCAGAATGTTAATGTCTACATCTCCATAGTAATAACAAGTCATGCCACCTACCAGTATTTTGTAATCTCATGATCTGAAGATCTCCAGAATGTGGTAGGATTATAATAAGTTTGCATGATATCAGTGTTAATAGAAAAAGGCCTTATATGGAGAAAGTGGAAGTTAGTTGTCAGATAATTCCATTCCACCTCAGTGTCTTCTGAATCTCAACATATGAGAAAGCCTAGTAAAGCCATGAAGGTTTGAATAACTATTTCAGTAGCCATGTCTTTTATTGAAATAACAGAAAAAACAACTAAGAAGATGTTTATGAAAAAGGAATATCGATCTACTACAGTTGAGTTAAGCATAAGTTAGGCCCTTGAACTTTTTTGATAGGTTTAAATGGTATACTTTAAGAATAGATATATAAATTCACGGTTGTTTGAACAGAATGATCACCACAGTGGACATCTTTACAATTTCCTTTCTGAAAATTATGCTTGAAATGTATATTTTTGGTTTTCATGTCTCTTTATAGTGAAGTCTTGAACAAATTTAAATTTTAGCCTGCTAATCATGTATTTATAAGCCTTAGGCAAATAGTGTATATCCAGATCAGTCAGCTCCCTGCTGAGAGCTGTCTGGTCAGGATCTACTATTTGCTGCTCAGTCTCTGTTTATAAGTGTATCAGCCCAGACATGAACCAATAAACAAAAATAAAAGAAAACAAAAAATCCTGGAAATTTAGCATGGGTCTTTAACAAAATGTTACAAGTTAAGGGTTAAGTAGCTGACTTGTAACATCCCAGGTTCTTACTGTTAGATCCTTCCTTCATTTTTTTATCAAATTTTATACTTCCATATAAACCGGACCTGGTAGCGCAATCAGTAGAGCGTCGGCTCCAGGTACGGAAGGCCCTGGGTTCGATCCCGGGCCGCGACAGACCAAAGTTGTTAAAAATGGTAGTGGTATAGCTCCCTTGCTAACGCTCAAGCAAATATAAGGGTAGTTCCATGACTGGTTGGCCTGGTGTCAGGATAATGTGACTGGGTGTGGTATCATGCCAGGTGTTTACGGCATGCTATACACAGTGAAGGCAGCACTATATCTGCTTCAAGTGGACACCGTCTCCAGATAACTGAAATACTGTTGGTGGGACAATAAACCCAATAAACAAACAAACTTCCATATAAGGTAGTAATTCAGTGGGCCAGTTGTGTGCATGTGGTTCTACACCGACAATAATAGCTGGGAGTAATTCAGCGGGCCAGTTGTGTGCAAGTGTTTCTACACAGGCAATAATAGCTGAGAGTACAGCAGGCCAGTTGTGTGCATGTGGTTCTACACAGGCAATAATAGCTGAGAGTAATTCAGCGGGCCAGTTGTGTGCAAGTGTTTCTACACAGGCAATAATAGCTGAGAGTACAGCAGGCCAGTTGTGTGCATGTGGTTCTACACAGGCAATAATAGCTGAGAGTAATTCAGCGGGCCAGTTGTGTGCAAGTGGTTCTACACAGGCAATAATAGCTGAGAGTAATTCAGCGGGCCAGTTGTGTGCAAGTGGTTCTACACAGGCAATAATAGCTGGAAATAATTCAGTGGTCCAGTTGTGTGCAAGTGGTTCTACACAGGCAATAATAGCTGGGAGTAATTCAGTGGGCCAGTTGTGTGCAAGTGTTTCTACACAGACAATAATAGCTGAGAGTACAGCAGGCCAGTTGTGTGCATGTGGTTCTACACAGGCAATAATAGCTGGGAGTAATTCAGCGGGCCAGTTGTGTGCAAGTGTTTCTACACCGACAATAATAGCTGGGAGTAATTCAGCGGGCCAGTTGTGTGCAAGTGGTTCTACACCGACAATAATAGCTGGGAGTAATTCAGCGGGCCAGTTGTGTGCATGTGGTTCTACACAGGCAATAATAGCTGAGAGTACAGCAGGCCAGTTGTGTGCAAGTGTTTCTACACAGGCAATAATAGCTGGAAATAATTCAGCAGGCCAGTTGTGTGCAAGTGTTTCTACACAGACAATAATAGCTGAGAGTACAGCAGGCCAGTTGTGTGCAAGTGTTTCTACACAGACAATAATAGCTGGAAGTAATTCAGCAGGCCAGTTGTGTGCAAGTGTTTCTACACAGGCAATAATAGCTGAGAGTACAGCAGGCCAGTTGTGTGCAAGTGGTTCTACACAGGCAATAATAGCTGGGAGTAATTCAGTGGTCCAGTTGTGTGCATGTGGTTCTACACAGGCAATAATAGCTGGGAGTAATTCAGCAGGCCAGTTGTGTGCAAGTGTTTCTACACAGGCAATAATAGCTGGGAGTAATTCAGTGGTCCAGTTGTGTGCAAGTGTTTCTACACAGGCAATAATAGCTGGGAGTAATTCAGCAGGCCAGTTGTGTGCAAGTGTTTCTACACAGGCAATAATAGCTGGGAGTAATTCAGTGGTCCAGTTGTGTGCAAGTGTTTCTACACAGGCAATAATAGCTGGGAGTAATTCAGCGGGCCAGTTGTGTGCAAGTGTTTCTACACAGGCAATAATAGCTGGGAGTAATTCAGTGGGCCAGTTGTGTGCAAGTGTTTCTACACAGGCAATAATAGCTGGGAGTAATTCAGCAGGCCAGTTGTGTGCAAGTGTTTCTACACAGGCAATAATAGCTGAGAGTAATTCAGCAGGCCAGTTGTGTGCAAGTGGTTCTACACAGGCAATAATAGCTGGAAATAATTCAGTGGGCCAGTTGTGTGCAAGTGTTTCTACACAGGCAATAATAGCTGAGAGTAATTCAGCAGGCCAGTTGTGTGCAAGTGGTTCTACACAGGCAATAATAGCTGGAAATAATTCAGTGGTCCAGTTGTGTGCAAGTGTTTCTACACAGGCAATAATAGCTGGGAGTAATTCAGCAGGCCAGTTGTGTGCAAGTGTTTCTACACAGGCAATAATAGCTGAGAGTAATTCAGCAGGCCAGTTGTGTGCAAGTGGTTCTACACAGGCAATAATAGCTGGGAGTAATTCAGCGGGCCAGTTGTGTGCAAGTGTTTCTACACAGGCAATAATAGCTGGGAGTAATTCAGTGGGCCAGTTGTGTGCAAGTGTTTCTACACAGGCAATAATAGCTGGGAGTAATTCAGTGGGCCAGTTGTGTGCAAGTGTTTCTACACAGGCAATAATAGCTGGGAGTAATTCAGCAGGCCAGTTGTGTGCAAGTGTTTCTACACAGGCAATAATAGCTGAGAGTAATTCAGCAGGCCAGTTGTGTGCAAGTGGTTCTACACAGGCAATAATAGCTGGAAATAATTCAGTGGGCCAGTTGTGTGCAAGTGTTTCTACACAGGCAATAATAGCTGAGAGTAATTCAGCAGGCCAGTTGTGTGCAAGTGGTTCTACACAGGCAATAATAGCTGGAAATAATTCAGTGGTCCAGTTGTGTGCAAGTGGTTCTACACAGGCAATAATAGCTGGGAGTAATTCAGTGGGCCAGTTGTGTGCAAGTGTTTCTACACAGGCAATAATAGCTGAGAGTAATTCAGCAGGCCAGTTGTGTGCAAGTGGTTCTACACAGGCAATAATAGCTGGAAATAATTCAGTGGTCCAGTTGTGTGCAAGTGGTTCTACACAGGCAATAATAGCTGGGAGTAATTCAGTGGGCCAGTTGTGTGCAAGTGTTTCTACACAGGCAATAATAGCTGGGAGTAATTCAGTGGGCCAGTTGTGTGCAAGTGTTTCTACACAGGCAATAATAGCTGGGAGTAATTCAGTGGGCCAGTTGTGTGCAAGTGCTTATACACAGGCAATAATAGCTGGGAGTAATTCAGTGGGCCAGTTGTGTGCAAGTGGTTCTACACAGGCAATAATAGCTGGGAGTAATTCAGTGGGCCAGTTGTGTGCAAGTGTTTCTACACAGGCAATAATAGCTGAGAGTAATTCAGTGGGCCAGTTGTGTGCAAGTGGTTCTACACAGGCAATAATAGCTGGGAGTAATTCAGTGGGCCAGTTGTGTGCAAGTGGTTCTACACAGGCAATAATAGCTGAGAGTAATTCAGCAGGCCAGTTGTGTGCAAGTGGTTCTACACAGGCAATAATAGCTGGAAATAATTCAGTGGTCCAGTTGTGTGCAAGTGGTTCTACACAGGCAATAATAGCTGGGAGTAATTCAGTGGGCCAGTTGTGTGCAAGTGGTTCTACACAGGCAATAATAGCTGAGAGTAATTCAGCAGGCCAGTTGTGTGCAAGTGGTTCTACACAGGCAATAATAGCTGGGAGTAATTCAGTGGGCCAGTTGTGTGCAAGTGGTTCTACACAGGCAATAATAGCTGAGAGTAATTCAGTGGGCCAGTAGTGTGCAAGTGGTTCTACACAGGCAATAATAGCTGGGAGTAATTCAGCAGGCCAGTTGTGTGCAAGTGGTTCTACACAGACAATAATAGCTGAGAGTAATTCAGTGGGCCAGTTGTGTGCAAGTGGTTCTACACAGGCAATAATAGCTGGGAGTAATTCAGTGGGCCAGTTGTGTGCAAGTGGTTCTACACAGGCAATAATAGCTGGGAGTAATTCAGTGGGCCAGTTGTGTGCAAGTGGTTCTACACAGGCAATAATAGCTGAGAGTAATTCAGCAGGCCAGTTGTGTGCAAGTGGTTCTACACAGGCAATAATAGCTGGGAGTAATTCAGTGGGCCAGTTGTGTGCAAGTGGTTCTACACAGGCAATAATAGCTGAGAGTAATTCAGCAGGCCAGTTGTGTGCAAGTGGTTCTACACAGGCAATAATAGCTGGGAGTAATTCAGTGGGCCAGTTGTGTGCAAGTGGTTCTACACAGGCAATAATAGCTGAGAGTAATTCAGCAGGCCAGTTGTGTGCAAGTGGTTCTACACAGGCAATAATAGCTGGAAATAATTCAGTGGTCCAGTTGTGTGCAAGTGGTTCTACACAGGCAATAATAGCTGGGAGTAATTCAGCAGGCCAGTTGTGTGCAAGTGGTTCTACACAGGCAATAATAGCTGGAAATAATTCAGTGGTCCAGTTGTGTGCATGTGGTTCTACACAGGCAATAATAGCTGAGAGTAATTCAGCAGGCCAGTTGTGTGCAAGTGTTTCTACACAGGCAATAATAGCTGAGAGTAATTCAGTGGTCCAGTTGTGTGCAAGTGGTTCTACACCGACAATAATAGCTGGAAGTAATTCAGCAGGCCAGTTGTGTGCAAGTGGTTCTACACAGGCAATAATAGCTGGGATTAATCAGCAGGCCAGTTGTGTGCAAAGGGTTCTACACCGACAATAATAGCTGGAAGTAATTCAGTGGTCCAGTTGTGTGCAAGTGGTTCTACACAGGCAATATTAGCTGGGAGTAATTCAGTGGGCCAGTTGTGTGCAAGTGTTTCTACACAGGCAATAATAGCTGGGATTAATCAGCAGGCCAGTTGTGTGCAAAGGGTTTTACACAGACAATAATAGCTGGGAGTAATTCAGTGGTCCAGTTGTGTGCTAGTGGTTCTTCACAGACAATAACAGCTAAGAGTAATTCAGTGGGCCAGTTGTGTGCAAGTCACTCTACACAGACAATAATAGCTGACATTAAAATCAAATCATTGATCAGAATTATGTCAGTGAAATTCAATTTAACAAAACAGTTATAGGTCAGATAAAACAGAAATAATCTTTATAATAAGCAAATAGCGTTTGGCTAGCTGTTTGGGTGGAGGTAACTTTCACAAGGTCTGCATTATGCATCTAGTGTGTTTGAGAGGTGCATTATTTCTATGCTGATGCATACTCTGTGTTTCCAATATTTAATTATCTGATGGTTTCGGATATTTCATCTTCTAAGATTTAACCTTGCATGTTTGTAGAACATAACGCATCAAGTTTTGCTGAGATGAGACCTTGGTTTGTCTGACATTACTAATGGTCTTGTTTCATGGACTTGGTGTGTCTTTGTGGGAATGGTCTACATTGATGTTTCTTTTCTTTCTTTTTTTTAATTCATTACAATTTCTCATTGGTGATCATTATAGCAATTTTCAGCTATTTTTATGGCAGAAGACCCCAGGAATATGTTTTGGAAGAACCACCAGTGCACTGCAGGTCAGCTAGATTACACCTTATCATATTGAATCCATCACCATGTCTAGGACTGGATTCTGTGCTGACCACATTGATGGACTGATAGTATTTTCAAAATAGTGATTGGTTAGATTTTAAAATAGTATAACAGAAAAAGGGGGAATGACAAGTCCTTGCAAGAATCCATTAAACTAACTCTAAACAGTGTTCAAGCATAATTATGAAGTTAATGAGAAAATTGCAGAGAAACAGATTCTGATCTGAAGAATCATGTATTTTTAGCATAGTGTCATTGTTCCACCGAAGGCATCACTATATCTGCTTAATGCACATGTTGTAATCGATAAATAAGAGGGTTGATGGTGTGTGTTTTTGTTAGAAGGCAACACTTTTGAGAATAAAATGTGCATAACTTAACAATTATAGCAAGAATTTAATGCAGATAAACTTGAAGTACTGACATAAACTATGTCTGTTCTTATCTGGTATATCTCAGATCCCATAATGTATCACAGTGAAGGGCTGGCACATGACATACTGTTAAATATAAGTAGGAAATGGGTGTTAGTAAAATGTGGTTTCAATAAGGAGCTCAACCACTTCATGGTTATTTATTATACATGGCATATTAGACTGGGGATCTATCAGACTTGTTTCTTGATGGCAAACAAATCTACATGCTTACCTTGATTTGAGCTATAAGGAAATTTGAAGATTGAGATATATCTGATTAGAGCTGTATGGACAAAGAAAAGCATATGTGTTTATAAAGGTTGCGATCAAGACTAACTGGAGAGAATTCACCAACAAATGTGGTTTAAAGTGATTAAAATGAAATAAAGCAGTCTGTTAAATAATTATGCATCTTTCTTCTGTAAAGTGGAGGAAGAACAGAATCTGTGATATGTAGAAATTGGAACATTTCATGAAACCATGTTGTTTTTTTACAAATGCTCTCTCATTAATGTTTGACACAAAACACTCCTATCTTGAATTTACATCCAACAAGCTTTACTCATTTCCTCCAAATCAGCTTCTATTGTGTATAACCTAAACATTTTTAGTTATTTATCAGAAGCTATGTGGAAATGAAACCATACATACTCCTGATGATCAACAGCCAACAGTCCAGATCCTGATCAGACAGTTTCTAATCGTGAGCTGGCTGATCTTGATTTATAGTAGTTTACTAATTGTGATCTATTTAGGCTTAGCAGACTTAAATAATAATATATATATATACATGTATATCAAAGCAATGATGTTCAAATTAGACATAATTCAGTTACTGCTAACATAGGAGAAGCAAATACTCATTGACCAATGAATGGTTTAGATTTACTAATTGGATGGACAAATATATAACTTATGTGAAGAAGAAGCAACAGGCAGTAAGTAAGCGATAAAAGCTTCTCTGGTGTTTAGACTGATAAATTGATGATATCAGAAAATGGTGATAATTGGTGATAAGTGTATTGCTCCCTAAAATAGTTTGTTATACTTCATGCTTTTAGGAAGGTTCTTTTTTTTTCAAGGTTTGTTTCATGGGGAGGTTTTTATGGTCTAAATACTGATATGGGGTGTGAAACTATATATTTATGATAATAATAATGCAAGGTAATCATGTTTGGCTTATTATCTTTCTGTTAGGTTACAATAGTGATTTTGCAAACAGGTGGATAATAATAAAAAATATTGACCAAACAAGTATGGATTTGTTGGAGTTTGTGCACATAAAAACAAAATCAAGAAAGGGAAGCATGTAAATAATGTGCATTCTGAAATTGAACAGTGAAAATGTTTTAATTGCTAAAAACAAACCCTTAAATGTGTTCCAGTGAGTGTTCTGTATTTGGATTAAAAAATTGTTCAGGGTTCTATGTCAAATCTGTACTGAAGGCTTCCCTAGTCTTGGACTCCAAATAAGTGAATAGGATACAAAAGCTACAGGACTGGCATTTTTGTGATTAAATTGTGTGTAGTTTCAAGCAAGAAATAGTTGCACTGAGTGACCAGTGTTTGATATACCATGAGTATGGGATCAGTAGAGAATGGGGAGAATGACCTGGAAGTTCAATATGAGAAATACAGTAAGTATTGGAATTGCCTGGCTGTGAACTGTTGTTTGTGTTCAATGGTGTAGCTTGTGTTCAAAGACCACTATGAACATAACATTAAGAAGGAACTATGTATTGGTGCAATGCTTGATATTATTTCTATGATGGTAGTAATAAAAAATATACACTCTATTTAAATGAATCTACTTTGAAGGTATACATAAATCAATTCCTTCTTTAAAAAAAACACATTCAAAGCAGAATTGATTTTTGCATCAAGTGGAATTGTTTCGTTGACTTAAAAGTCAGTGACAATTGACTAACCTGCATTTTTAGGCTGTAAGAGGCATGTGGCGTAGGTGTTATTAATCTAAACAATCAAGTTGACAAACATTGTGGAATACCAGTTCCATAAAACTGCAGTATGCTCTTGATAAAGACCAGCCTCACCATGGGCAATTATTGAGATCTGCAGACCAAAACAATTGTATTGGCTTGTTAATTAGAAGTGATTCTTGATCAATCTGCCAGCATCTAATGTAAACCATCTGTAACATTAGCTCTTTGGCATAGGTACAAACAAATGTAGAAACCTCAAGAATTTCACCTAAACATTTTTATATTCAGATCTCATATAGTCCAAAACTGTGTACATTGATTTTATCATAAAGGCACTGTTTCTGGCAGGTAACAATAATTATACATAGCCAAATGATCAAATGTTGCTGGTATTTCTTATGATGATCTTATGTTGATATTCTACAATTTGTTAATTATTTTCTTTTCTATCATTGCATACTGTCTTTGAATGTATTGTTTTTTGTTTTGAAATACTATTTACATAAAAAAAATTTGCCTAACATGTTACATGTACCTTTTACTATCAGTATATTAATTTTACTGTAATTGATTGAATATGTAGCAATTAATATAACCTTTTGTAGACATTATGTGATTGAAGCTTTGATAATGTATACACACATATGGGACACTGGATCAGTCAGCTGTTGTGTGTAACAGAATAGTGACCATGTTGGAAAGACAGAGTGTGTTCATCAGGGTAATACACCTTTGTGGAGTCAGTAGCATAAACAGGTTGTTTGTGTCCTTTGCTTTCTAAAATTTGTGTTCCAGTTTCAGAAATTAACCAGACCATCTTTGTACAACATCTAGAGCACCTTAGAGAGCATGTACCTTAAACAAGAAGATGACTATTCTAGGAACTAAACATCCTTTTTACACTTTTCATTAGATAATTATGTAAAAGTAACATACGAACCAAACTCTGATGGGAACTATCTTTCTGCTACTTTGGTTTCTTCCTTGTTGTCTGCTACATCTGTAATTGCTATATGGATAACATCAGCATTCTCAGTTTCTTTTGTTAATCAATACTTCCCCAAACAGCTGTGAGTTCCTATTATTACCAACTACCTTTTTTATAATCTCAAGCTACACTTTATTGTTGCAAGCTACCCTATTAAATCACTACTGTGTTATTTTTTTTTCTGAAAAAGTTCTCACAGAACAGCTTTTTTTTATAACATGTTACACCATTGTCCCCTTAAAAAATGCTTTAAATAAGCAACACTGCTCTGGATGTCCAAAAGCTCAGTCAGCAGAAAAATAAATTATCAAATAATATACTATAACGTTAACTGTTGAGTGTTCATTCTATCCTATGGCAAATAGTTACAAAAGCTGTTCTGTTAGTGGAATTGTTTTCTGACTTGGACCTTAGTAACTACTGCTGGCTACTAGAGTCCATAATTATAGGTTCAAAAACATGCAGGACTATTGATAAGACCCTGCCATAGAAGAAGTCATTTTGGGATGTAATGGAACAGGTAGACGAGAATCTTATACAACTTGATTGCTTATTTTATTATGTATTGTAATAATGGTATAGTCTTTAGAAACATGGTTTACAGTAAGAAAAGATAAGCTGGTAAATTATCATGTAAAGATACATTATTGTGTCTTGTATTTGTAGAAATTATAGGAACAAAGCAGCTTGTGTCAGAGATATTAAATACAATTAGGAATATATCTTCATTAATATAGATGGTTAAAGACTGGTGTCAAACCAGAAATTCAATCCTTATAAGTCGCAGTGTTGATGTGCTATTTCATTAAAGATTATGCATGTTTACTCAGACTGTGATGTGTTATTTAATTAATGATGTTGCATGTCTACTAAACCATCCCTTTGTTTCTTTGCCACCTATGGGAAAGTAGCTTGGGATTTGACAAGTTTCAGATATTTTATTCTCCTTTTAGACAGCATTCACTCAATCCAGCAACTTGGTGAATAAAATCACGTCTCTCTTATGCGTTCTTTTTTTGGATCTAATTCTCATGGAAAATGTTTGCTATCAGCATTGACTTGCATGTTATTATTCAATATGCTACATTCAGACATTAATTAAGGACCATTAACTATCTTGTAGTTTTAACCTGATGAGGTTTATTTTTTTTAACTCTTTTACTTGAATATGTTTAGATAAATAACGCATAGTTGATAAAAAAAATCTAGAAATATTTTAAGTTAACTTGCATGTTGTTGCTGGTAAATAATTAAGAATCAGTATGCGTTGATAAGTAATGTAGCATTTATTAGAGTAAAGAAAAAAAATATTTCAATGATTTCTCACTTGGTTTCTTGTCATGTCTCTGTTTCAGTGGCGTCTGAGCCCGGTGCAGGCTTCGACTCGAAGGGTATTGGTCTCCGAACCCAGAAGAAGCTCCTTGGCATGATGTCCAGCAAGAAAACTGCTAAAGTGTTCATCGACGACACAACAGCCCGAGTGCTGGACAATGCCAATAGGATTCTTCGAGACTACATGGGAAGCAAGAAGGAGGCAGACAAGATCCTGAAATATGCTATCAAGACGGTGGTCAAGATAGGGCTTATGTACCGCAACGATCAGTTCAGTGCCGAAGAATTAAAACTTACAGATACATTTAAACAAAAGTTCCATAGCCTTGCCATGACGATTGTAAGTTTCTACACAGTTGACTTCACATATGACAAGAGCTTCTTGTCACATTCCATCGAGGAGTGTCGAAGTCTCTTGCAGGAGTTTATTTGTCGCCACTCGACAGACAAGACAAAAAATCGTGCAGATCTGGTTTTCAAAACTTTTAATGACACTGCCCTCATGGATATAATCTTTAACCCTAATGGCAAATACAAGGACTACATGGACAAAATCAGTGCAGACATG
The DNA here is from genome assembly GCA_007844125.1 of Sinonovacula constricta. Classification (NCBI taxonomy): domain Eukaryota; kingdom Metazoa; phylum Mollusca; class Bivalvia; order Cardiida; family Solecurtidae; genus Sinonovacula; species Sinonovacula constricta. Next base: position 46,823,745 of record CM017559.1, on the reverse strand, counting down.
AACACACTGATGGATGAAGGGAATCTGTAACATAGGCCAAAACGGTAGAGGATCAACTACTACTAATATGCAATATTTGTCTATTTTTCTATAGCAGCATCAATGTACATTCCTGTTTGTCAAGCTTTGAGCCTTCTACATTAGTTTCTTATGACACTAGTCTTCAAATTTGAAAGTAGAGCAATGTACAGTTATTGTTCCATGATTGGTGGGCTCTGTGTCATTTTCTTGTTTCACTGCAGGTTAAGAGAGAGAGCTTCACTAATTAAATCATACTTGTATCAAAATGGGAATTGTTATCAGTTAAAAAAAAATTGTCCTATGTTTGTTATTCAATTGTTCACCTATGTTTGTTAATCCAGCATATCAGGGCTGGAAAAATATGGTAGCCAGACATCCCGGACAAGTCAAAATGCAGTTTCGGGATCGTTAAATTAGTCCCGGACAAGTCATAAATCATCAGTCGGACAAGTGACAAATAAACAACAGTTTCTAATAAGCAATGAAGACAATCAATTTCACACCAGGAGCATTTATCAACGACATGTAAAGGCATTACATGTACAATGCACGCACCTGTCCAAAACAGCCAATCATGATGTGCGATACATAAATGCTTCTAGACAAAAAATAAAAGAAACAACTTGTTATACCTTGTTTATTAGTTGTAGACATAAAAAATCTGTTGTTGTGTTAATTGAAAATGACGGGAATTTTTGGACAAGTGATTTTTGTCCTCATTACTAATCTGGGACTAGTCATTGAAAAGAAAAATTTTCCAGCACTGCATATACTGAGATTAGTAGTTATGACCAAGCTGAATGGATTCTCTGCTATCTGGCTTACAATGGAATACAAACTTGTATCACATTTTGATTTTGGATTTACCACACACTGATTTCTCAAGACAAGCATAATGTGTCACATTTATAACAAAGTAAGCAGTTACATCAACTTGTTGATAAAGATATAAATGGAACTGACTGTGTTTGTACAAGCCTCTTCTTGTTTGTTACATAAGTTTTGTTTTGTAAAGTCATGTTTGCAGATGTAGTTCTGTCTACACACTCAGAAGCATTTATGTTTTACTTTTTTAATTGACAACATAAATAATTCTTTTGTTAAAAATTACTGCACATTTGAAAAAAAAACAAACTTAAAAATAGTGATCTTAAAAAAAAAACATTCACTGATATGCCTAATTTTTAAACAAATTGAAAGACTAATTTATGTACAAATAAAACAGAATGATGATGCACAGATTGTGGTAATATTTTAGAATAATTAGTTCAAGTATTTTAGTTTTGTTAAATGCCTTGTTTAAAAGGTTTGTTAATTTTCAAGTATTATCTATCTCCAATACTCAATGGGTAATTGGCATATTAAATGGATATATTTTTCAGGGTAAAAAGTTTTGCTTTTACAAAACCCTTATTGTTCAGAAAATATTTTGTGAATGTCTAGGATGGTTTAGTGGATAGGATAGAAAGTGGCAGTAATCATTACCTAAATGACTTGAGCAATAACATATGTCAGTTTTGACCAATATAAGCAATAAAGCATCTTTCAAATTTTAGCTCATGTTATTTTGTTGAAGTATCAGTATAAGTGAGTGTGTGTTTGTACATAATAACTTTAATGTAGTGTGCAGTGATGTTCAATGAAAAGTAAATTTGATTACGTTTTTTTTTTAACTTATTTGATTCTACAAATAATTACATCAACCTTGAAATATTTGCTTTTGATATGTCTGTGACAGTTTCACAAAGTAAATCTTGTTGAGAAATGCATCCAACTTTGTGTACTGACTAGTATAGAGCTAACTACCTGCCAAACCCTTGAAGAGGTTTGTAAAGTGATATGTTCTAAATATGAAAGCTTCTTAAGTTATTCTTACTAAGTCCGTGGTATTTCTTCTTAACAGCTGAAAGTGTCTGAATTTTAATGCCACAGAAAATCTACTTTTACTAGCAGAAAAAACGAACGAGCTGACTACAAAAGATTGACAGAAAACAGCTCCATGTTGCTTGTTTAAATGAGTGCTTGTTGTATATTTACACGTTTAGACATAATTATTTTATTAAAATTATTTCTAAAGATCGTTTTAAAAGGGCTTGATTAATATTACAGTACTAATTACAATCATGAAATGATTAGGCAATTTTGTTTTGAAGGAAGCAATAGAGATGTTCTAATAATTGTGATATCCTTCTAAATTAATAAGTGCAAATGTTTACATACATTCTTTTAACTGTATATACAATAGTCATCTAACCCTTTCTCATATACAATATGTGTAAAACATATGTGGTGCTAAGTAAGAGTGAAGTGTTTTGTATTATCCTTACATGAAGATTTTATTTACAGTAGCTTTTCTATATTTCTTTCATATTTAACTTTATTCCTTTTTTTGTACTTTTATATGCATGAATATATGTTACAACTGTTATAATCTGTTTGTAAATATTAATATTATATAAATATCATTTCAAAAGAAACTAGCCTGTTATGCTTTGTTTTATGTATCAACTATAGAACCACTGTACAGATTATGTTTAAAATTTCCATGAGATCACTTAACTAGCACTTCTACAAGGTTTGGTATTGTCAGACTTTGTAAAAAAAAATGTCTAAATCGAAAAACAATAAATTGTAATTTGTAACACAACAACTTCATATGCATGGGACTTTTTGGCAACCATATTTAAAAAAGAACTCATTTCTATGGAGTACAGCATAGACAGTCATAAAAATAAAAGCTCTTTGCAATAAACCCAAAGATAGTTTTCTTCCTTTATCTTGTCATTACTCTGGACATTTGTGTTTTCTCTGAATGTCTACTCTATTTTCTTCTAATCAAACCAAAGTGTATGTAATTTAAAGGGTTTAGAAAATGTATACACTAGGTAAAGGTAGTTTGTATGCTCAAGAATTTCATGACAGTAAATACTACATGACATATTGGAATGATTTTTCTTGTTAGTAAATGAAATAAATTGCTTGATAGACAAGTTGACAGGTAGCGGTTTTCTGTTGATAAATACATCAATTGGCACTTGTTATTGTACTTTTTTCATTAAATGAAAAAGCTGTTATCACTGATACACATGTTATATACTCAATCTTATATATGTTTTATATGAAGAAAAGTATTACAAAATCATGTATATAATATATAATACAAGTGTACTTTGTGTTGTCTTTTTATGTTTGCTTTGCTTTTTCTGCAGAAAAAAGTCGAAAGATAGCATATTTTGCAAATGAAAACCAATCAATTCTACATTTCTTACCGTTTTTTGTATTATACATCCTCATTCAATTAATTTGTCTTTTTGCAGCCTTAAAGTTCATTCCTGTGCATGATTGTGAATAGTTTGTCTGCTTGTTTTGATTATACTTTCTTCTGCATACATTGACATTGCTTAACTGCTTTCTAGATGTGATGCCAGATGTAAAGCCCAAATGTTTAGTACTCTGTAAAGGATGTTCCAAGATTTGTTTGTTAGGTTAAGTTGTGTCTCTAGAAACAGAAACCTTGCAAGACATATGGTGGTAGGTTAAATTGTGTCTCTAGAAACAGAAACCTTGCAAGGCATATGGTGTGTTTAAGGAAACTTTTAAGTAGGAAAGACGACCACTCTAGAAAAAAGTGCTTATTTAGTTATGCCTTTAAACAAAATTAGAAGTAAAATGAAACACTATATGGACGAGCAGATTTGAACTGTGGATAGAAACACAGTTCTCCAGTGATTAGCAACATTTGATTGCGGCTTTATAAGTTGATATATTTATAGACTTAAATTGTATAATTACAATTTATTGTAATCTTAAATATGGGGACTTAATTGAAACTAAACAAACAATTTCATGAACAAATTACTAAATATATAATTATGTTGTAATGACAAATCCACGAAACGCCATTGCAGAACTGTATCATTATTGCATCATAAATAATCTGTTTTAGTTTCTGTTCAGTTGTGGTGAAACCCATTTTACTAGTAGTTGTTTTGAACCATTCCTTGTTTAAAGATGTGTAGGACAAGTGTTCAGTCATTATAATATGACATAATATATTATTTAACACATTACCTGGTAATATCCCACCTTGTTGATTATGTACATTTTGAAATCATGCATTCTACCTTCTTACTGTTTATAATGTCCCAGCCTATAACATGACAAAACTTTATTTCTTTTTAATTCATTACATCAGTTAGCTTTTGAGATTAAGTTGTCAGTACTTACTGCTTACAATTGTATTTCATGTAGAAAAAATATAATGGACACACTTGTTTTTAATCATTTTGACTGTAAACTACACCGTGAGATGAAGTCACATTTATGGCATTTGTTTGGCAATTTTACAATACCCACTTCTTTGCTGTTATGTTTGTCTGAATAATGCATAGATCTTTGTGATAAGTTTCTTACATATACTCTTTGTTCCTGCGTCATGTTGTTATATTGCATATATATATAACCAATGTTAAACCATTCACATGTGTTGACTTATAATTCCGAATTCCATTTCGCCCATTAAAATATACACCTGGAAAAAAAGTTAAGCACCCCCTAATATTTTTAAAGCGTCTTCAGTATAAAACTTTCCTATGACATATTTCATATGAAATAACTAGACAAATTGTAAAGTATGAAATGTCAACATGTTTGCTAACATAGCAAAGAGAAACTGGCCCGAAAAAGAAGTATTTAATACCGAAAATGTTACATATTCAAGACGTATCATTTTTACAAAAAAACATACGTAGGTTTAAGTATGGAGCAGCAGATGTCATTAGCAACTTGTTTGTTACAGTGTCTTGGTAAAAAGTCAATTTGATGTCTTAGGATCATTTTCTTACCTTAGTTGGTCAATACCGGGTGATCCCTACACGTGCATGGATGACTGCCTCGACCCTACGTCTCATTCCACCGGTCACACGCCATAATCACATTACGAATGCTGAGCTACGCACAATATGCATTATAAATACCCATAGATGTTGCAAGGGCAAACTGCTTTTTGCCAAAAGCACGGGGTGCATGATACTCTTGCCTATATCTGCGTACTGTGTTTTTTTTTGTTTTATACACAAAAGTATTTGGGGTGCTTAACTTTTTTCCAGATGTATATTTAAATTGTCACCTGTTTAGCACATTTTGCAATGATGTAAAGCTGTACACATTGACAAGAGATCTCTGATTGTTTAGCTCACCTAAGCTCACTGTGAGCTTTTGGGATTGCTTGGCATCACGCGTCCATTAACATTCCTAAAACGACATATCCTCTGAAACCGCTAGCACTAATTCAACCAAACTCCTTTGACGCTTCAGCCGGCGGGGGGAACAAAAGTTGTTTAACGAATTTTGATCCGTGGCCACTTTCCATCAATGGCTGTATAGGAAAAATTTGGACAGTCTTCATGTCAGAAACTGCAACAGCTAGAGCCTTGATAAATGGAACTGATCGTCCAAATATTGCTTGTGTACATTCGTTACAATTATACTGGCCTGTTTCAAATTGCTGATATTCCTTGCTAATTTTGTCTTAATGTCTACAGCACACTGTCGAGCGATAAAGGGCCATTTTGACCATCGTGTTTAAGAAGCTTATATTCTACAACGATACTTGTAATAAATCGACCCAAAATGGTTTGTATTAAGATTGATTAAACTGCGGTACATCAGTAAAGAATATATTGAATTGTATTATTTTTGCTGTGGAAGCGTACGGGTTTACTGTAAACAAATGACAAATATTACTCCTTCTTGGATTATAGGTGTTAATCTTCACTTACAAGTACAAAGTCGACCTCTCATTTTGTTTTTAAGAAATTTACGAATTGCCACATAGTAAGTAAGTAATGATGACATTTTAAATACTTCCGGTAACCTTTTTTTGCCATATATTTTTATAATATCAGTCTTGACATCACTTATCATCTTTTCATGATTGTAGCATCAGCATTATACGTATATATTTATTGTAATTTCCATACAATGACAACACCTATTGTGCTGCAACAGGGCAAACATCATTTTGCACTGACAATGTCAACAAAATAAAAGGAACATTGAGTTCTGAAAACATTAAAGATTATGTTAGTAATATATTCATCAATTAAGCTTGCTTTCTAATGTTGTTAAAGCTTCAGTTAAAGGTGTATAGAGTGTTACAGAAAGTGTATATAATGTTACAGAATGTGTAAAGAGTGTTACTGTAAAGAGTGTTACAGAAGGTGTAAAGAGTGTTACAGAAGGTGTATTTAAACTTAATTGAACAACATTCTATAATCGCACATAAACAGTCAATTATCTGGAAGTCAAAGGAATTTCCTGTGTCAGCAATAAAGATATTTATTTTAGTTGCATTGTAATAAATTGGTTGTAATGAAAAACAATGTATGGTTTACGTAGTTGCTTTCTGACTTTGAAGGAAAATGCTTTGAAATATGAAAATTCAAATTCAAAATACTAAAAATCGTACGATTTCTTTGTAAAATATAGATATCTGCTTAAAGATGGTAACCAACAATTTGCCTATATTAAACACATGTAACACTATCTTACAGCTCTTTTGGGGAATTTGGGCAAACTTTCTGCATGCACTCGTACTTATCCAAGTAAAGGCAATTTTGAAGATTACCACAGTAGTTATACAGTTCAAATCACGAATGCATCACCCTTAAATACTCAGTCTTTGAAGCACAATGTGGATTTGTTGTTAAAATAGATATCGATGTCAAAGCGGAGTACCTGGATGACAACGTGATAACCAGAGGAAATGATCACGTGGTTTTCTTAGTTTTCTTAGCTAATTGAAGCATAGTAACGTGGGCTTAAAAATTTGTCACTAGGCGAACTCCTAAAGAAGAAACACATAGAGGTCACACGTATGGCAAAATCTTCACCGAACTTGGTCAAAATGTTTGCATAAAAATGAGATGGGTTCTAACGGCCCCTGCGGGGTCTAAAAGAACCTTACTAGGTCAAACTAACAACCATGTAAATTCTGTATCAGAATCTTTACGGGTTATTGTGTGCAAGACTTTGTCTAAAAGGACCTCACTAGGTCAAACTAACAACCATGTAAATTCTGTATCAGAATCTTTACGGGTTATTGTGTGCAAGACTTTGTCTAAAAGGACCTCACTAGGTCGAACTAACAACCATGTAAATTCTGTATCAGAATCTTTACGGGTTATTGTGTGCAAGACTGATATGCAAATTACTTATGATCGCTAGATGCCAAAGCCACATGTACATAATTATACGCATTATATGAATGCTCTTGAATGAATTTCTATGCCTTTTGTGTTTAGGGGTTGGCTCATAAGTTAGTTAATAACGGTTGTGCAATTCCTCCCGAACTGCTGTAACAAATGTACAGATTTTCTTCGCCGAGTTGCGCCTATTATGAACAAAAATAATTGATATTTGAATAAGATATAGCAGACGTAAAAGTATTGTTTGAAAATGTAGGCCTACCCACTACACCGCATTAAAGGAGTTGATTTTCGTTTGATATCTGATGTTTCGGTGTTTCATTCAAAGCAACATTTCCCAGTTGATAAGATCAAATTAATGTTGGCATTATAGGCATAACGTTTATCTTTACTCTGAGCCTGCTAATCTTAAAGCCATAAAAACTGTGGTGGGCACGTTGTTTGATCTTATCCATTACAGTATTAAATGTTCTGCTTTTTAAAGAATGTGGACAAGTAATTTGATAATGAAATGCTATATATGTTGATATAGAACTAAATAGGCAAACATACAACGAAAAATAACAAAATTGTATATTTTAGGATTCGAACCCGAAACCTTTCGTATGGATGTTGAGTACTCAACTGAGTGCGCCAGTGACGTGTACGTGCAGTACCGACAGAAAGGTATGCTTTGGTTTGTTTAGATGGGTATTTTGATGTGTATTTTCTACCAATGAGACCCAAAAGAGACCCACTTTGATAATCATTCTGATTTTCCTTGCGTCAGCATCTATAAGTCGGTCAAAAGTGAGGTAAGACAGTCATGCAGTAAAAAGCACTGCAAGTACTGTGGTAGTCATTGCCTCAGAAAACTTGCCAAATTATGAGACTGTGACCACGCCGGAGGAAGAAGTTCATTAACGTGCATTACGAGTACGATGAACGTTCCTTCTCAAACGATAGAATACAACGTTCAATGAAGTTATCTTAGGCAATAGGTTAATAAGACCAGTTGACCCAATTTACTACAGGAGCGTCACACGAGAGACTGGATACTGTACACGTATTCTTACGCGCACGGTTTTCGGTTAATTAATAAAACCAATACTACATTTAGATTTGCATTTAAACCAAATTAACATCCAGTTTTAACAGGCTGGCAATATGAATGTAATGTGTTTGATAACGATGTTCTGCTAAAGGATTTTAAATGCGTGACACTGACTCGTTTCACATTTATTAATGGCAAAACGCAAGTCATTTTATTCGTGTTGGAAATAGTAGTCGTAAATTGTAAGTTCGATAGCTTCCTGTGTTATACTGAAGCTCTGTATTTACTGCTAACACAATGCTAAGAGAAAGACACATGAAAACGTGATGTTTTACAAATTGTCATCTCACCACCACAACAAAGGTCATACATTTGACAACTCTGCAATTACCAAGAACATAACAACTATTCTGGAGATGTCATACATAGATTGAACGACTTCAGTCCATTTTGCGTAGGTACAAGATGCATTAAACCACACGGTCCGCACTAAATGTTTATTGTGCCTATCAGGCAATGGGCGTTTTGTTGTGACGGACGTATACACAAGAGATATATTACTAAATGTTTAGTTCGGATATCTTCAAGGTTGTACAGCTTTTGATTCGTCTGTAGCTTAGGTAATATAATTCTGTGAAGGTATACATGTTCGTGTATAGTCCAGTGATCAGAGGTAACATGTTCGTGCATAGTCCAGTGATCAGAGGTAACATGTTCGTGTATAGTCCAGTGCACAGAGGCAACATGTTCGGGTATAGTCCAGTGAACAGAGGCAACATGTTCGGGTATAGTCCAGTGCACAGAGGTAACATGTTCGGGTATAGTCCAGTGCACAGAGGTAACATGTTCGTGTATAGTCCAGTGATTAGAGGTAACATGTTCGTGTATAGTCCAGTGCACAGAGGCAACATGTTCGGGTATAGTCCAGTGAACAGAGGCAACATGTTCGGGTATAGTCCAGTGCACAGAGGTAACATGTTCGGGTATAGTCCAGTGCACAGAGGTAACATGTTCGTGTATAGTCCAGTGAACAGAGGCAACATGTTCGTGTATAGTCCAGTGCACAGAGGTAACATGTTCGGGTATAGTCCAGTGAACAGAGGTAACATGTTCGTGTATGGTCCAGTGATTAGAGGTAACATGTTTGAGTATAGTCCAGTGATCAGAGGCAATATGTCTGAGTATAGTCCGGTGAACAGAGGTAACATGTTCGTGCATAGTCCAGTGAACAGAGGTAACATGTTCGTGCATAGTCCAGTGATCAGAGGTAACAAGTTCGTGTGTAGTCTAGAGATCGGAGGCAACATGTTCGGGTAAAGTCCAGTGATCCGAGGTAACATGTTCGTGTATAGTCCAGTGAACAGAGGTAACATGTTCGTGAATAGTCCAGTGAACAAAGGTAACATGTTCGTGCATATTCCAGAGATCAGAGGTAACATGTTCGTGCATAGTCCAGTGATCAGAGGTAACATGGTCGTGTATAGTCCAGTAAACAGAGGTATACATGTTCGTGCACAGTCCAGTGATCAGAGGTAACATGTTCGTGTATAGTCCAGTGAACAGAGGTAACATATTCGTGCATAGTCCAGTGAACAGAGGTAACATGTTCGTGTGTAGTCTAGAGATCGGAGGCAACATGTTCGGGTAAAGTCCAGTGATCCGAGGTAACATGTTCGTGTACAGTCCAGTGAACAGAGGTAACATGTTGGTGCATAGTCCAGTGATCAGAGGTAACATGTTCGTGTATGGTCCAGTGATCAGAGGTAACATGTTTGAGTATAGCCCAGTGATCAGAGGCAATATGTCTGAGTATAGTCCAGTGATCAGAGGTAACATGTTCGTGCATAGTCCAGTGAACAGAGGTAACATGTTCGTGAATAGTCCAGTGAACAGAGGTAACATGTTCGTGCATATTCCAGAGATCAGAGGTAACATGTTCGTGCATAGTCCAGTGATCAGAGGTAACATGTTCGTGTATAGTCCAGTGAACAGAGGTAACATGTTCGTGCATAATCCAGTGATCAGAGGTAACATGTTCTTGTATAGTCCAGTGAACAGAGGTAACATGTTCATGCATAGTCCAGTGAACAGAGGTAACATGTTCGTGTATAGTCCACTGAACAGAGGTAACATGTTCGTGCATAGTCCCTTGATCAGAGGTAACAAGTTCGTGTGTAGTCTAGAGATCGGAGGCAACATGTTCGGGTAAAGTCCAGTGATCCGAGGTAACATGTTCGTGTATAGTCCAGTGAAAAGAGGTAACATGTTCGTGCATAGTCCAGTGATCAGAGGTAACATGTTTGAGTATAGTCCAGTGATCAGAGGCAATATGTCTGAGTATAGTCCAGTGATCAGAGGTAACATGTTCGTGTATAGTCCGGTGAACAGAGGTAACATGTTCGAGTATAGTCCAGTGATCAGAGGTAACATGTTCGAGTATAGTCCAGTGAACAGAGGTAACATGTTCAGTATAGCCCAGTGATCAGAGGTAACATGTTTGAGTATAGTCCAGTGATCAGAGGCAACATGTTCGAATATAGTCCAGTGATCAGAGGTAACATGTTCGAGTATAGTCCAGTGATCAGAGGTAACATGTTTGAGTATAGTCCAGTGATCAGAGGTTACATGTTCGATTATAGTCCAGTGACTAGAGGTAACATGTTCGTGTATAGTCCAGTGATCAGAGGTAACATGTTCGATTATAGTCCAATGATCAGAAGTAACATGTCTGAGTATAGTCCAGTCATCAGAGGTAACATGTTCGAGTATAGTCCAGTGATCAGAGGTAACATGTTTGAGTATAGTCCAGTCATCAGAGGTATCATGTTCGATTATAGTCCAGTGATTAGAGGCAACATGTTCAGGTATAGTCCAGTGATCAGAGGTAACATGTTCGAATATAGTCCAAAGATCAGAGGTAACATGTCTAAGTATAGTCCAGTGATCAGAGGTAACATGTTCGAGTATAGTCCATTGATCAGAGGTAACATGTTCGTTTGTAGTCTAGAGATCGGTGGCAACATGTTCGGGTATAGTCCAGTGATCAGAGGTAACATGTTTGAATATAGTTTAGTGATCAGAGGCAACATATCTGAGTATAGTCCAGTGATCAAAGGTAACATGTTTGAGTATAGTCCAGTGATCAGAGGCAACATGTCTGAGTATAGTCCAGTGATCAGAGGTAACATGTTCGAGTATAGTCCAGTGATCAGAGGTAACATGTTCGAGTATAGTCCAGTGATCAGAGGTAACATGTTCGAGTATAGTCCAGTGATCAGAGGCAACATGCTCGGGTATAGTCCAGTGAACGGAGGTAACATGTTCGTGTATAGTCCAGTGATCACAGGTAACATGTTCGTGTATAGTCCAGTGATCAGAGGTTACATGTTCGTGCATAGTCCTGTGATCAGAGGTAACATGTTCGTTTGTAGTCTAGAGATCAGAGGTAACATGTTCGTGTATAGTCCAGTGATCAGAGGTAACATATCTGAGTATAGTCCAGTGATCAGAGGTAACATGTTCGAGTATAGTCCGGTGATCAGAGGTAACATGTTCGAGTATAGTCCAGTGATCAGAGGTAACATGTTCGAGTATAGTCCAGTGATCAGAGGTTACATGTTCGTGCATAGTCCTGTGATCAGAGGTAACATGTTCGTGCATAGTCCTGTGATCAGAGGTAACATGTTCGTTTGTAGTCTAGAGATCAGAGGTAACATGTTCGTGTATAGTCCAGTGATCAGAGGTAACATATCTGAGTATAGTCCAGTGATCAGAGGTAACATGTTCGTGTATAGTCCAGTCATCAGAGGTAACATGTTTGAGTATAGTCCAGTGATCAGAGGCAACATGTTCGAGTATAGTCCGGTGATCAGAGGAAACATGTTCGTGTATAGTCCAGTGATCAGAGGTAACATGTTCGTGCATAGTCCAGTGATCAGAGGTAACATGTTTGAGTATAGTCCAGTGATCAGAGGCAATATGTCTGAGTATAGTCCAGTGATCAGAGGTAACATGTTTGAGTATAGTCCAGTGATCAGAGGTAACATGTTTGTGTATAGTCCAGTGATCAGAGGTAACATGTTCGTGTATAGTCCATTAATCAGAGGTAACATGTTTGAGTATAGTCCAGTAATCAGAGGTAACATGTTTAGTATAGTCCAGTGATCAGAGGTAACATGTTTGAGTATAGTCCAGTGATCAGAGGCAACATGTTCGAGTATAGTCCAGTGATCAGAGATAACATGTCCGATTATAGCCCAGTGATCAGAGGTAACATGTCTGAGTATAGTCCAGTGATCAGAGGTAACATGTTCGTGCATAGTCCAGTGATCAGAGGTAACAAGTTCGTGTGTAGTCTAGAGATCGGAGGCAACATGTTCGGGTAAAGTCCAGTGATCCGAGGTAACATGTTCGTGTATAGTCCAGTGAAAAGAGGTAACATGTTCGTGCATAGTCCAGTGATCAGAGGTAACATGTTTGAGTATAGTCCAGTGATCAGAGGCAATATGTCTGAGTAAAGTCCTGTGATTAGAGGTAACATGTTTGAGTATAGTCCAGTGATCAGAGGTAACATGTTCGAGTATAGTCCAGTGATCAGAGGTAACATGTTTGAGTATAGTCCAGTGATCAGAGGTTACATGTTCGATTATAGTCCAGTGACTAGAGGTAACATGTTCGTGTATAGTCCAGTGATCAGAGGTAACATTTTCGAGTATAGTCCAATGATCAGAGGTAACATGTTCGATTATAGTCCAGTGATTAGAGGCAACATGTTCGGGTATAGTCCAGTGATCAGAGGTAACATGTCTGAGTATAGTCCAGTGATCAGAGGTAACATGTTCGAGTATAGTCCAGTGATCAGAGGTAACATGTTCGTTTGTAGTCTAGAGATCGGTGGCAACATGTTCGTGTATAGTCCAGTGATCAGAGGTAACATGTTTGAGTATAGTCTAGTGATCAGAGGCAACATATATGAGTATAGTCCAGTGATCAGAGGTAAAATGTTCGTGTATAGTCCAGTGATCAGAGGTAACATGTTCGTGTATAGTCCAGTGATCAGAGGTAACATGTTCGAGTATAGTCCAGTGATCAGAGGCAACATGCTCGGATATAGTCCAGTGAACGGAGGTAACATGTTCGTGTATAGTCCAGTAATCAGAGATAACATGTTCGTGTATAGTCCAGTGATCAGAGGTAACATGTTCGTGCATAGTCCTGTGATCAGAGGTAACATGTTCGTTTGTAGTCTAGAGATCAGAGGTTACATGTTCGTGTATAGTCCAGTGATCAGAGGTAACATGTTCGTGTATAGTCCAGTGATCAGAGGTAACATGTTCGTGTATAATCAAGTGATCAGAGGTAATGTTTGAGTATAGTCCAGTGATCAGAGGTAACATGTTCGGGTATAGTCAAGTGATCAGAGGCAACATGTCTGAGTATTGTCCAGTGATCAGAGGTAACATGTTTGAGTATAGTCCAGTGATCAGAGGTAACATGTTCGTGTATAGTCCAGTGATCAGAGGTAACATGTTCGTGTATAGTCCAGTGATCAGAGGTAACATGTTTGAGTATAGTCCAGTAATCAGAGGTAACATGTTCGAGTATAGTCCAGTGATCAGAGGTAACATGTTCGAGTATAGTCCAGTGATCAGAGGTAACATGCTTGAGTATAGTCCAGTGATCAGAGGTAACATATTCGAGTATAGCTCAGTTATCCGAGGCAGTATTCAGAGGTTATTTTATATTCTTTTTTTCATGTTGCCTGACAAAGATGTGCTTCATAGAACAAGGCTTTGAAAAAATGAAAAATCGAACGTTTGTGGCCAAGTCAGTATTACTAAAATGGTGTCAAAGTGAAAAAAGCAAAGATGTTCAGCGTAACTTGATCATAAGAAATATCATAGTAAGCAGAGACGCTGAAGTGTGGCGAGATAATAAAACTTTTCTTTAACGGTAAAGAATGTTCTTGACAAATGATCATTGTTAACGATGCAGTCACTTATGAAAACCACGTTGTTTAACACTTTCAAAATTCAAGGATCATAAAGACAATGGTATCCTAACAGTTTCTCACTTTGGTTTTATAACTTTGAAGTTACAACAGCTGTCGATCCTATTAAAACTAACGCACTTTTGATTTATTATCGATAATTAAGCTATTCTTTCGCAAATTATTATAGTCTTATATTTAGCAACTCTTACATCACAGAATAAGTTTTTCACATATGTTCTGTCTTTCTAGATTAAATATTTGCAAGAATCTAAGTACTTTGAAGTACCCTTAGAATAAAGAAACCCGTGAGCTTTTTGTTAAGCCTTATAAAAGGCACAATTAACTGGCAAATGGTAAGGCAATAACTGCCATAAGTAGTTTGGCTTATTATCAATTTCTTAAACAACATCCTGCCCAATTCATATTTTATGTATATCAATTCAATAGTCCGTTCTTCTGCCACCAAATATTGTTGTAAACCAAGATGATTTGCTAAGATACTATTCGGATAAAGCTTACGCAGTTAAATCTTACAATATTAACACACATATAATATATATAAACAAACTTCCAAATGAATCACGACAATCAAAGAAAACGAGACTTTATCTTAATATCATATAACTAAAACTGTTCGTTTTTAAGTAACTGATCAAATCTAAATGCATAATAATAAACATATATTAGGCTCCTATTGAAACACAAAATCATATCGTTCTGAAATCACTTTTGATTTATTGTTGATAATTAATAGCGCCTCACGCACTGTTTCTCCTATTTACACACACACACACACACACACACACACACACACACACACACACACACACACACACACACACACACACACACACACACACACACACACACACACACACACACACACACACACACACACAAACACACACACACACACACACACAAACACACACACAAACACACACACACACACACACATACACACACACACACACAAACACACACACACACACACACACACACACACACACACACACACACATATATGAAGTTGTACACATTATTCGGCGTCATATTAATGCCAAGGTCGACAAATTCCGGTAAGGATGGCTTTTCCGCTTATATCGGTTTGTTTATACTGTTTATTTTTGTTTTCGTTTTTTTTGTAAAAGCAATGTTCTTCTTTTCGGTAGCAGACACGAAATAGTTAAGATTCACAACCACATTTATAGGCATTAAACAATTGTTTTGAATTGTCATCTAAGGCATGCGGGCTCGTGGGTATTTTTCAAGCTCAGAATATTAATTTCTTGCCTATATATATTGGTTTTTGTCTGGTTACAAAGATAAATTCAGTTGTATATTTACTTGACCTGATGCTGAACGGCAAACAAATCTCTTTTAAATGACAACAACAGAGATACGCCATACATAATGGCTGGGACATACATGTGTTTTTGTGAACCTTTTAAATGACAACAACAGAGATACACCATGCATGATGCTTTGGATATATCTTGTGTTTTGTGAACCTTTTAGTGTAGTGAGGTTTTGTTAATTTTGCCTTTCTACAACAGACTTTGACAAATTTACAAGCTATTATTAATAATCACTCTAACTTATTTCTTAATCTGACCTACATTGTCAGATTGAAATAAAAAATGTAAACAGTTATCGTTTATCAGTTGTTGTAACGCACGTGCAATTTATTAGTATTAATCAAATCTTGAAATTGCTGCCTGACCTTTTGCATGCATTTCATTATAGGACATTTTTTACAATTTCTAAAAACGTATTTAAATGACCATGAACGTTCATGTAAACGGTCTTATGTAAATTACAGGGGTGTATGGCAGGTGCTGCTCTATGTTTTTATGTATACGGTCTTATGTAAGTTACAAGGGTAAATGGCAGGTGCTGCTCTATGTTTTTATGTATACGGTCTTATGTAAGTTACAGGGGTAAATGGCAGGTGCTGCTCTATGTGTTTATGTATACGGTCTTATGTAAGTTACAGGGGTAAATGGCCGGTGCTGCCCTATCTATGTATATATATACGGTTTTATGTTAGTTACAGGGATAGATGGCAGGTGCTGCTCTATGTGTTTATGTATACGGTCTTATGTAAGTTACAGGGGTAAATGGCAGGTGCTGCTCTATGTGTTTATGTATACGGTCTTATGTAAGTTACAGGGGTAAATGGCAGGTGCTGCTCTATGTGTTTATGTATACGGTCTTATGTTAGTTACAGGGGTAAATGGCAGCTGCTGCTCTATGTGTTTATGTATACGGTGTTATGTAAATTACAGGGGTAAATGGCAGGTGCTGCTCTATGTGTTTATGTAAACGGTCTTAAGTAAGTTACAGGGGTAAATGGCAGGCGCTGCTCTATATGTTTATATAAACGGTCTTATGTTAGTTACAGGGATAAATGGCAGGTGCTGCTCTATGTGTTTATATATACGGTTTTATGTTAGTTACAGGGGTAAATGGCAGGTGCTGCTCTATGTGTGTATATATATATATATACGGTTTTATGTTAGTTACATGGATAAATGGCAGGTGCTGCTCTATGTGTTTAAGTAAACGGTCTTATGTAAGTTACAAGGGTAAATGGCAGGTGCCGCCCTATGTGTATATATATACGGTTTTATGTTAGTTACAGGGATAAATGGCAAGTGCTGCTCTATGTGTTTATGTATACGGTCTTATGTAAGTTACAGGGATGAATGGAAGGTGCTGCCCTATGTGTATATATATACGGTTTTATGTTAGTTACAGGGGTAAATGGCAGGTGCTGCTCTATGTGTTTATGTATACGGTCTTATGTAAGTTACAGGGGTAAATGGCAGGTGCTGCCCTATGTGTTTATGTATACGGTCTTATGTAAGTTACAAGGGTAAATGGCAGGTGCTGCCCTATGTGTATATATATACGGTTTTATGTTAGTTACAGGGATAAATGGCAAGTGCTGCTCTATGTGTTTATGTATACGGTCTTATGTAAGTTACAGGGATAAATGGCAGGTGCTGTCCTATGTGTATATATATATATATACGGTTTTATGTTAGTTACAGGGGTAAATGGCAGGTGCTGCTCTATGTGTTTATGTATACGGTCTTATGTAAGTTACAGGGGTAAATGGCAGGTGCTGCTCTATGTGTTTATGTATACGGTCTTATGTAAGTTACAAGGGTAAATGGCAGGTGCTGCTCTATGTGTTTATGTATACGGTCTTATGTAAGTTATATGGGTAAATGGCAGGTGCTGATCTATGTGTTTATGTATACGGTCTTATGTAAGTTACAAGGGTAAATGGCAGGTGCTGCCCTATGTGTATATATATACGGTTTTATGTTAGTTATAGGGATAAATGGCAGGTGCTGCCCTATGTGTTTATGTATACGGTCTTATGTAAGTTACAGGGGTAAATGGCAGGTGCTGCTCTATGTGTTTATGTATACGGTCTTATGTAAGTTACAGGGGTAAATGGCAGGTGCTGCCCTATGTGTGTATATATATATATACGGTTTTATGTAAGTTACAGGGGTGAATGACAGGTGCTGCGCTATGATTAAGAAAACATAAGCAAGAGCTAATTATGAACGACTTAAGGAACAGTTCAAAGCATTTTGACGTAACAATATAGACCCTCAATACAAAACAGGCAACGGAAAGTATTTGGTTAAACGACATTGTCCCTCTTTATTCCTTGAACCCGATTGAAAAATCACTATGTTTTGTTGTTTACTCGATTGTAACGATATAATATTAGGTTTTTACGCTTATAGCTATTGTGAATGTCCATATTGGGCGGTTAATTGAATAATCGCAGTCATTTACCCTATGTTTTGCAGCCTCTCTGACCTGATTATTTCCTTTAAATCATTCCTTTTTCAAGTACTCATTGCCATATTTCCATGACTCCGTCTAACTACAGACTACATGTGTCTTACCAACACAAACTACCATCAGCCAATGTTGGCACTGACGCCAGGCGTGCCTGATTTATGTCTATCAAATTTTGGAGCACTTTATGTGAGTATTTAATATTTGGTTGATTTAGAGGCAGTAAAAAGAAGATGTGTGCATGCTTGCCTTGTTTACTGCTCAACAACCACATGTCATCATATAAGACTCCACCCCATTCCTTTGCAATAACTGTTGCGGAGACTTTAAATGGCCAGCATTATTTACTAACGAGAAGTTCGTGCTGTACGTTCATGGTTGTTTCTGTGTGCCTTATCTATGAACAATGGTAGTAATCGGAAATCAAACATAAAGTAACAGAAGGCTGAATGAAGTGATTATTTAATGCATGCACTTTAATATCTTTGCAATGATATACATGTTATTGCAGTGTGCTTTGTTTTTATATTTAACCTTCAATATATCCAAATACTCTTTTTGTCCAATGTGCTTAAAGATCTTTTCCATATATCATTACTTTATCTCATAGCAATAAAGTGGCTTGTATTTCGCGGAAAGTTTCTCTTGTACGGAAAACATTTGTTGGCCTTAAATCCACATTACACAACCAGGTCCAACTCGAAAAAGAAGCGGGACATTTTCCAATTAGCTCAGAAATAAAGCAGATATATCACTCACTTGCTTTGTGTCATAGTTAATCTAGACGAATAGACGGATATGGTACACAGACAGATACAGCATTGTTGCTGAATATTTAATCTTATATAGAAAGCAATGTTAAAATGCGCCTGTTTCTTATTACTGTTCATAATATCATTTCTGTTGTTGTGGTTTACATCAGTTTTCTCGGTTTTAAAAGAACTAAAACACATCGTCGAAATTATCAAACTCTCATGCTATATAGTTTAAAATCATTGTAAATGCGACTTGGACATTTTTCCATACGAGAACCATTTTTATACATGTTGTGCTGACCTTTTGTTGGCGGTAACAATACAGAGTTTAAATATACTTGAAACATTCATTTTTGTCACAAACATAATCTAGGTTAAAATGAACAGCTTGTTAAGTAGGGACAGCAATGAACAATGGTTTGTGTTGATTTTGAGTCAATAACCAATAATAAAATTTTATAAAACAATGTATTGTTGTATTTTTTATAAAAACAAACAAATCGTTCATGAAAATACGTGTCGTTTGTATTGTATGCACATATTTATTGTAGTTTGTATGCGTGTTATAAGTCGGTGAACTTAAGGTTTATGTGATGTTTTATCACAATTGCATAAAATGCTACAAAAAATTGCGTGAATATGTGGTTTGATACCTATATTATCTGTATTTTCCGTGTTATAGTGGGATATACAAAACTGTCTGCACAAATGTTTTTTTTTTTTATTTTTTAAGATATATTTTGCCCTTGGTCTTTAGGTATACTTTTTATTCTTACGATTCTAATGCCTCTGTCTTGAATTTTAATTTTTAAAGGCTAAAACTGTATCGACCAACATGTCAGTCATTTTTTGTGTGAAAAATAATACATGTTTTTTTCTTGTATGCTAATGCAAACATCCTAGAAAAAAATCACGGTAAACGTACACAGAAAATACATGTGTTTTGGGTATTTTACCCGCATCGATACAAACATTAATTTTAATCAGAAACGGATTGAGGAACATGTTCAATGCTTATATAAAGAAATCTTTAGTGAAGTTAAGTTAACAAATACAAACTTGGTATCAAAACAACTTAAATGATTAAGGAACAAAATATACTTAATTATAAGAAGTCATTAGTTAATGTCCCATTTATATGATATGGTACATCATTTTAATTGAATATTATATTGTTCGGCGCCGTATGACCTATTAAGTGTCGGTGTGCCGTAAAACCCAAATAAAAAAAAGAATATTATATTAAGCTACAACTGCATGGGCATTATATAAAATAACTTTCGTATAAACAATTCATAACATTATTTTGTGGGTTTTTTTTTTTTGTTTTTGATGATATCTGTATCCACTTTCTTTATATACTTTCTATTTTCTAGTAAACTGTAATTGATTCTTTCGTGTTTGAACACCGCTTGTGTTCTTTTTTGCAGACTGACCGTTGCAAGGCAGTAACAGTTGTGCCTTTTTTTTGTATCACGTCTTTTTACCATCGTCGCTTTATTTCTTATGCAAAACCGATTGCAAAGTTTTGCACCTCGCACTTTCTGATGGTATTCTCAAATGCAAACAGTGAAAATAAAAAAAATGAAGAGGGTTTTTATTAATATAAGTAAAACATGAAGAAACACTGCGCCAAGTTACATTGCTGTGATCATAAAGATGGAAAAATAAAAAGCACCAATAAGTATTGCAACATATATATACGTCTTTTAAATGGAAAAACAAAAACAAGCCAATAGGATTCAAGAAGTTTCTTCTCATATTTGTTTATTGTTGCACAATATACAGTCATTATTTTCGTAATCCTTAAGAAAACTCATGTGTTTCGGATATTTTAATGTCGATAATAAAATAGACAATGGCACATAAATTGTTCGCACATTTGACTCTTGAAGCTACAGCGTATGTCAAGTTTATTATAACCGGATATGATTTGTTCATGGTTCTTTTTCTAAGTTGCAGTTCAATTGAAGGTAAGCATTCTTGGTTAATAAATCCGCACCACTGTTAAGCCGGAAATGTTTTTAAAACGGCTTTCTGGTTTTATTTTGTGGCAGAAAAAGTCGCCGTCAGCTGCCAAGGTAATTGAGCCACTTATCGGCGTAGAGAGATGAAACCACAGTCTGACGTCATGGCAATCAAATGGTCATCTGAAGGAGTTTTGAAAATAAGGATGTGTTCAGTGTTCAAACCCACACAAACAGAAGCTTGCGGTAGCCGTTTATCTTTGCGTAAGAATTGATTATTTCTAAGGCAAACTGTTTGTGAAATAAATGCGTACTCTGTTTATTCATAAATGAATTAATGTTACGTGCCCAAAGTCTGGACCGACTAACTATGCAATCATTTAAGTCAGACCATGTTCCTACTGCTATTTTGGTATGATTCAGCAGCATCCCATACTGTTAACTTGATGCACAACGAATTACATCAGCGTTTTGTTAAATGCATGTTCTATGTGGATTTTATCCATTACCTATCTTATGTATTTTATATATTTAGTTACTGTCTTAGTTTAAAGATGATATCAGAGTAAGACAGTTAAACCACAAAAGTCTGGCTTTCAAGTTATAATCTAAGCAAAAACATGACGTATGTTGCCTGTGTTGTAAGTGTTTAATCGTTAAACATATTATTATTTTGTGTGTGTGTTAATTTTCTCGATTATTTGGCTATTCAGCAACGGACTAGAACACATCCAAAGCAACGAGAAACACGTTTATATCATTCCATTGGTCCGATTTAAATATAAATTTTAAATTGTATTATATATGTATCGTTTTGTAAGTATTTTTGTATTAGCTGTTTAGTGCGCGTGTCGATATTAAAAATTAAATTAGTTCGACATTTTAGGAGTGTAGAACCTTTGTTAGTTTGCAAGTCTCGACATCCCTAATAAACAATGTCTCATAACAAACAATAAAACGAGTCGTTTTTCATATATTCGATCACAAGTTTGTAGAATCAAATGTGAATCTTTATATAAACAACAACAGCTATCTCTGTAAATTATAGGTTATATTTCAGCAACTGATATTTATTGAATGCAGCAGCTTCGAGAAATACGTGGTTCAGAAAGACACCAGATATATGGTGTAAGCAACTGTCTGTAAATTCGTAATCGTGAAGTTTCGGAAATATAAGATGCTCTGATATTTTGACATTCCTTTTTAAATAACATTTTTTTCTGCTGCATTGTATTGCATTTATAAAATTAAGTCAGTAAATGTTACTGACAGTGCCAGTAAATATTAACTGAAAGTTCTCTTAGTTTATTTTTCTAATTCAATAAACACCTTTTCGCTATAACAGTTTATATACTTAACACCAAAAGGGCAAAAACAGGTCTTCAGGCACAATAATACTAATACTAAGCATTTGAAGTTATTTATTATATCCGACTGCTAGATGTATGCATTTTTGTGTTTTGTTGCCTTGCCCATTTACAGCATTATTATAAGAGTAGTTTCTAGCGCTGTTATAAAAGAGTAGCAGACAGAACAACATGTTTATACAATGGAGTGTTTAGTTGAATGGCAGTCTTCGTTTATGCAAGCGTGGATACACGACCATTTTACAAGCATTACCACCTTCCAAGTGTCAAAGGAATACTGACGCATAACTTAAACTTACTTGCTTACAGAGCAGTTGTCACTGTACATCCACTGCATCACCCAGAGTTTCGAACTAGAGACAACGTTGTCTAGGCAACACAGTTCAAGTTACCTCAGAGGCCAGACATTTCTAGTTCACCTTTGTAATTTCACGAATTAAGTGAACAAGGTGCTGAAAAAAGGAATACAATGTATATGTTTATGTGTTTGCTGTTTACCGCTACAAAGCAATGCACATATTCTTTACACGTTTATGCTATGACTGCAACATGCCAGACTCCACTATCTTAATAACACTCCACTGTGAACGTCTGTAATCAGCAATCTATATTTTGTCCTGAAAAAAAAAATAATCGGAAAAATTACTAGGTCATTAATGTAGGATTTGTTCTTATTCCATACATTATAGCTCGATTACAGTGCTGTGAAAAAGTAACAACATACGGAAATATTGAAACAATTTTTAAAAAAGCAGGTTACCACATTTTATTGCCGACATTATAAACTACTTTTTAACGTGCAGGTCTAGATACAATCTAGAAACCTGACTTCACCCTAAAGCCCAGGATAAAAGTTATGTCGATTATCTGTTGTATTTAATAGGTTGCGAATACTCGAGAGACATTGAGTCAATGGATGCTGGTATTCAGATAAAGGCAAGTCCTTGTTTAGCATTTTATCTCATAATAAACCATGAAATCTATTTTCTGAAAGTGCTCATTATTCCAGATTTAACCGGTTCTTGCTATGGTTTAAGGTGTTGCCAATGTTTATTGAACGTTTAATCTCATGACGAAAGCATGCATCTATTTGTCTTACTTGCTATAACTCTGCAGTAGATTTGGTAAGTAAAGGTTTTCTCGGCGTGGATCGGACCAATACACTCAATGTAGGAAGTTTCAATTGGAAATGGATGCAATTCTTATTAAAGTTCATGACAAGTATTTTTTTCATCATAGTATGGAATGAATGGTGTAGATATAAGTCCTACTTTCACACGAACGTGAAAATGTTTACTGCAACTATATTTTGTAATGTCACGAAGCATTTCTATATCCATTTTATTCTTCTGTACTTCATTGTTGTTGCAAGGTCAATTTTGTGCGAACAGCGTTTGCTTCTGCTGCATTTTTTTTAAATATGAACCAAACTACAAATAGAAAGTTTTGACTTTATTATGGAAATCACAGAACCTGACTCATATGCTATGTTTTGGATCCTGATACCATTTGCTTCTCTGAACAATGACTCATCGTTTCATTTAAAGTAGAAACTATCTTGTTTACAACTGTATTCATCGTCATGTCACATTTATCTCAATGGCTCTATGTAACATAGTAACAATAACGAGATCTGAAATGGTAATGTTTAATGTAAACGTCAATACTTAGATTATCATAAATGATTGTGTATTTATCTAACACGCTATTTTTTAATATAATTCCAGTAAACTTTCGAACTCCTTATCATTTTGATGTTAATGCCATCAACATTTTTCAAATAAATTATTTAAGTCGTAAATTAATGTATGCTATATTTACCGCTTTATAGTTGATATCATTTACATAATTTAAAACATCCCAACTATTTCAAGCTTTAAAACTCAGTGCTTTTGTTTACAATTTTGTATACAATTTCGAACATTGATATTTATTGTGCACATAAATATTGCTCTTAACCTATAACTTACATACGCTGATGTGAATGTTGGCGTTTGCTCTGAAATTGTCTAAATTGATCTGACAAAGTGTGCGTCCATCGGACAAACTGAAATTTTTCTCCCAATCATTTTTACTAGCTTTCCTACCTACAATTTAAAAAGCTACGGGGTTCACGTACATAATTCAAACATCTATAAATTGCATCTTTTGTTTTGAACATATTTTAAAATGGTTAATCTTTTAATTGTTGCCATTTATCTGTTTCTGCTGTATGTTGTTTACTATTAGTAAGAATTATTTGGCATTGTTTGTTTGCAGCTTTATGTATATATCCAGTATTTTAACTTTATATTCATACACCAAACATTAGGCCAGTTACCACTGAAGTAGAAAGAGAAACTGTACAGCCGTAAACAATATCTAACATATCTGATTGCTGGAATGTATCTCGGTACTTTCTCTACAACGGATTTTCATTCAATAAAACTTAAAACTTGTTATTTAAATAGATTTGAATGCAAACTACTAATAGATAAAATTTTGATTTGGGAGCGTCCTGGCGGCCAGAAACTGCTTTAAAGATGGGGACTGCACTGTATCTCTAATAATGAGGTTATCCTGAATAATATCTTTTGTTTGTTGTGTATCAAAAATATAATAACATGAGAGAAATTCTGAAAACATTGCTATAGAGTACATGTACCAATTTTTAAACAAAATATGTTGATTTTTAATAAGGAAATATGACATTGCAACATATACCAAAATTTGATAAGGCACAAGTCACAGTAACAACAAATCTGTGACGAGTGATCAAACAAAAAGAGCAAGCCCATCAGTTACCGCCTTGGAACGGTCAGCCGGCAAAAGGGACCGACTTATACTTAAATCGGTTTTACAGAGCTCTAACGTCGCACCTCCTGAGGGGTTTCTCAGTGCAAACAATGAAAAGAAAACAAGTCTCCGTGAAGACAAATGTCCAAGCCCTGACGTTATCTTAGATAAGCTATGACGCCGTTAAATTAAATTTGTAACGTAACTGAAAAAAATATCCACCTGGTATTTATAAGAGAGAAAAGTATTATTTTTATTTAAAGAAATACCCAAATTTGTTCATTGCAAATGAAGTTAATTTTTTGAATTGAGAAAAAAAAATGAACAGAGAAGAAATGTAAAAGGCTGTATCATCCTGTTCATGTGTTGATGGAACCAAGGTCACATGTCCAAAAAGCTACACGTAACAGTCCGTATAGGGTGGATCAAATGACAACATAGATTACTTGAACGGGGAGATTCTTTACGACCGACACACAGCACAGGTAACATCGATGTAATCACGAATAAGGAAACATGACAGTCCTATGAGCATTGTAACCTATACCAAAATTAGAAAAGGCACATTACAAAGGCATCGCCAAGCATGCCAAGTGCAAAATTAAGAAAACATCTGTGACGAGTCCTCAAACAAACAGAGCAAACCCAACAGTTTGCGCCTTGGAACGGTCAGACAGTCAAAGGAACCTGGGGTGCTTCGTTTTGCGACTCATACGAGGACAGAACTTAACACGCTGATTAGATATTAAACTTGCCTTAAAACTTGTTTTTAATGTTGATATACTTAAAAATAAAATAAAATCATCAGTCCAACCGACATGCCTTCAAATACGCATCCGCGTTTACATTCATGATCGTTGTATCAAACAAGAAAGCTTTTTAAAGGTCACATAATGATACAGATTGAACTATAATTCTTTGTCATATTTCTTTATTGTAATCTTCATTGTTTGATATTTATATCTCTCAAGCAACTTTATACTCTAGAAGGGGGTGCTATTAGTAGAAGATAACAAACCTTTAATGTTTGTTATTATCATGTAAATGTAACTTTATCTATAATTAGAAAAAAATTGTCCTATATTTGTATAATCAGTAATATTTCTAATAAAAGTGTACGTATTTCTATTTAATGAGGATATAGTTGTGTGAATCAATAATAAGTTATTACATCTTTTATCGTGTTACATGGCCATGTTCGAGTTTTCTTTACAGAAAAATAGTTTTTGGAACTTCGTTGCGGTGTGTTGATCATTTATTTGGTTTTTAATTTCGGTAATTGCAAATGGGTTAGTTACCATTCTTCTTGTAACAGGATTCAAAGCTTCAAGATTATTAAGTGTCCGAAGACGTTCATGAACCCTGTCCATAGATAACAATGGCAATGATAAATTGTAGTTGCTGCTCTTTGATTTCGAAAACACAACATATAGACAATCTTAAACGACAAAGGACTATTCAAGACAAAGTTGAAAGTTTATACATTCTTCTGAATTTATAAAAAATAATTAACTTGTTTAATTTCGATTTTATTGAATGTTTCATTAAGTCGAAAGGTGTATCTTATGTAGAGTTTGTCGCTTTGTTGCTGTAGCCGTTTGTTTTTTATAATGAAATAAAGCGAACTTTTGAATCCTTTGCCGTTTACCCTTTTAAACATCTGACATTTTCTGGGAAATATAAACACAAATCAATCCATGCAGCCACAGGAACCACTCGTGTTTCTTTTACATCCACTAATTTTCGTACTTTGTTAACAATTCTGTGAACATGGTGCGGAGAAAAATGAATATATGTTAGACGTTTCAATTGCTTCTTACCGCTGCATATACTACACGCAGTTTTGAAGACGCAACCCATTGGTTTACATGTTTGTACTATTGCTATTACAGAAACGACATTCTAGATTTAATTTATTTTAAACATCTAACCATTGAACCTCAACAACCAGATACTTGGCTATTTGAAAAATCATCGGTAAAAATTACTTGTAAAGGAAATTACAATCAAAGTAAAAGAGTCAACAAAGCGGTAACAGAAATCCTGCTCAGAACTTGATCGGAGGTACAATAATATTTCATGATTTAAACTGCTCTAAAATTCTGGATTTCATTTTATTAGCACATTAAATTACATTTACATTTGTGTTGTGAGTGCAAACACATTAAACAACGAATATAATGTAAGCTCTAGATCCATGATTTCAATTCATTCGTTCATAGGGACAAACAATGACACAATGATGCAACTTAAAAATGTGTCTTTGAGCAATCGCCATCTACATACTTCGATTCGTCACGTTTATTTGATATATTTTCAATAATTTAACAATATATGTTATCCTCAACATATACACAAATGAAAAATTACCTTACCATTATAAAAATATTTAATTTGGGTTTAATATTTACGTACGTTAGATTTAACTCTTGATAGGTAAATTGATTTTACTAATCATGGGTCATGATGGGAGTGCAACACAAAGAAATCACCTATCAGATTAAGAACATTTGAAGACTGAGAGAATTATGTGCTTAATTAAACTGCTATGTAACTGCTGCTTCCTTTGCTGAAATCCACGTGTTTTATCACCTTTGAAGCTAAATCATTAATAAAATAAATAGTTTTACTGTCATTTTTATAATGACCGGGGTCTGATCTTGCTTTCTTATCTTTAACATCTTTCCAACTTCTGTTTTATAGTTATGTCGATATATCCAATATTTTGAGAACTTGGGCTAGAAACGTCGATAAGAAGCTTTTTACCGTCTGCGTTGTAGTCAACTTTTATGCCGTTAAACCAACCAAAGTTTTTCTGCAGTGCAGGAGAATATGGTGTAATTTTCATTAATGCTGATGTCTCAGCCGATAATATTAGTTGCTAATAATATATCACTCGCTATTTGAGAAGATGCGAAAAAGATTACAACGGGACTTTCTCTCGCAGCTCTGGTGGTAAGTATATGCTTAAGGTTAAGGCAGCAGCCTATATCTAAACTGAAGTTATAATGAATTATGTCCATTGAACAATTTGAACAGCCTATAACGATATAGAAATTGTTATTCGTCTGCTTCTTAAGTAGTTTGGTTTAGTTATCAAATAACACAGAATGTTAGGTGGATAAGATAAACTCTCTGGTTGGCGTTATTATTCTGCAGTTCCGGTGATAAGCTGTCTTTTTCACCGATGTTTAGACCGCCTATCACTTGTGTTCATGTGAATCACATTTCATATGTCTGAAATATAACAATTTCTAGCAAAAATATTAACCTTGAAATTGTCATATTTCTTTTTCGTAGCAAATAATTGAATATATTAATAATACATGTCATGTTAGTTTAAAATAAAATAGCGTATAAATAGTCATTGTTTCCTTTTTTTCTTCTTTTAAAGTTTTGGATTTAGTGCTATTTATAGAATTTCATATAATCCACGTTTTGCGTGTTACTTCTCGAAGTAAGCTTTAAAAGAAAAATATACTTAAGGCAGATAGCCATAAAAGTAGCGCTCTTAATCTGCCGTTTGTTAAAGTTGGTTAGGTCATTACACAATATATATATAAATGTATCATTATCCTAAAAGCATCCGAAAGGAAATTTTTGCAAATGGGTACAGAGTACATTTATTGGGACATGCTTTATACATATCTTTATTTTCTCCAATACATGAAGATTATTCATATCAATACAATACAAATAAGGAAAAGAATAACTACGTGAGAACAATAAGTTACAAAGACAAACAATATTTTACTCACACGCAAGCAGCACACAAACACACAGACACTAGTATAACTACAACATCAACTACAGCAAAAACCAAAACAACAAGTAGAAGTTATTAAATGCGAGTAAAAACTCGCATTGTTTCCATGAGAAAAGACGCGATTTAACACCTAATAAACATCCATCTTGGCTTTGATGGATGCAATCTGCATTCTCCACGCACTTTAGACTTTACAGTAATTATTAAACATCAGTCAGCTGTTTCAGAATGTTATTAAAGTGTTGACAGTTCTCTAATGGACGTGCCCTGAACCAGTTTCTCTTACAAAGATTTTTTTAAATTTAAACTGAAAGGTAGTATCTGACTAAAATTTCTCAAATAACTAAATACGTTATTGTTACCTGAATGCTGTTCTTTGAAGCCCTAGATCGGTGTAAACAGTCAAGCAAAAATCCTCACGTCACTGCAAACAGGTATTTCATAGCCGCGCCACGCTGCATAAATGGTTTTCTTAAACTAAGAAAACCACGTGGCCACTTACTTTTGAGATCACGTTATATCGTCATCTGGGAAATCCCCTCTGACGTCGATATCTGTTTAGAGCAGAGACCACTACCACTTAATGCCTTCTTACCAACACTTTCTTAGAAAAGTTTACTATGTGGACTTGTTTGTGTGGCTATATGTTTCCCATTAGACATAATTTACAGAAATGCGGTGACACTTTATTTAGACAAGTGATTGGTATTCCTGTGGGAACCAACTGTGTACCAGTAATTGCAGATTTGTTTTTATATTACTTTAAACGTGATTTTATGCTGACTTTATCCCCTTCTAACCAAAGCCACATTATAGGGGCCTTGAATTCAACGCCACGCTATCTGGACAATATTCTTACTATAGATAATTCTGTCTTAAATAACTGATCCATCTGATTTACCCTCCAGAACTTACCCTTCATAAAACAAATACATGTACCTGACATTTAAAAGTTGCATTTCTAGACGTTGGGATCGCTAATTGCAATGGCAAGTCTGTACTAAAGGTTATGACAAGAGAGTTGATTTCACCTGTAGTATTGTGAATTAGCCATACCTTGATGGTGATTCTCCTCCTTCTACCTCCTACGGTGTTTGAATATCACAACTTAAAGGAATTGCACGAGTTTGTGCAAAAGTAGAAGAATTCAGTTCTAGAGACCCGTTTAATACTTCTAAATTGTTCCAGCAAGGGTTTCGATTTTATAAATTCATAAAATAAGGGAGGCATTTTAAAAATTCGTTCACCGAAATGCTTTCATTGCTTCAAATTATGATAACAGGAGGGCATTACTTAGGCAGCAAGGGTCTCAATAACTTGTCTGACCTCTTCACAAAACTTATCAGGAAATTTATTGCTGACAGTTACATTCCGGAAATTATCCGTTGTAACGCCTTGCATGCAATGTATTCTTTTACAGTCAAGAACATGCAGTGCTTTTAAATTGTACGATTACAAGTCATTGAGACTACATGAAAACAGGGATTTAAAGCCATAATTAGACAGTCACTGTCTGATGGGTTTCTTGTATCTTTATCTCTCCAGTCGTGCCCTGTGTAGGTGAAACAACTTGGACAGTCTCCATGTCCTTTACATGCACAATAGGTATAACATCGGCTTTTTTACTTTATTATAAAATATGTCTATTGCAGATAAATACTTGGCTTTTTATAACATAATATTTATATCTCTTTACCTATCAACTCCTAACAATACTACATTTTGTTTTGTTGTTTTAGATTGTTTTATAAAATTCGATGGTTTCCTTCGTGTGCTAGTGTGTGTGTGTTTAAATATATTTTTTTTTTTACTTTCACATTTTCATACATCTGACATATGCATTTTTATATTATTACATCATTAAAATGTTCATATAATACGTCATCGCTTGGGCTGTTATGTTTCAAACTACTTTCTTATTTGGAACTTTAAGGTTGCCGAGGCTTTAATC